>OMLM01005716.1:1181-23147 GCA_900302695.1 Helostoma temminkii | reverse complement strand
ACCTGCAAAGTCATGATTTAGTATGTGGACAGTCTCAAAAGACGACTTTTGTTTGCTTTGTACTGGTGCAAATTGCAACCCCAAATTCCAAAAAAGTCGGGAGAAAAAAATCTAGAAATAAAAAAAATTTTAAAACTGAATGCAATGGACTCTAAAATTGCCCGTAGGTGTGAGTGAGAGTGTGAATGGTTGTTCGTCTATATGTGGCCCTGCGATAGACTGGCGACCTGTCCGGGGTGTACCCCGCCTCTCGCCCGTAAGCAAGCTGGGATAGGCTCCAGCACACCCGTGACCCCTGCGGGGACTAAGCGGTATAGAAGATGAATGAATGAATGAATGAATGCAATGGACTCTAAAATTGCCCATAGGTGTGAGTGAGAGCGTGCATGGTTGTTCGTCTATATGTGGCCCTGCGATAGACTGGCGACCTGTCCCTGCCTCTCACCCGTGTGACAGCTGGGATAGGCTCCAGCACACCTGTGGCCCCTGCGGGGACTAAAGACTAAAGATGAATCTCATAATAATTAAATAATTAAAATCTCATAATCCAATATTTTAATGCACAATCAAAACATTTTTGGATGTTTAAATTGCTTGCTTTTGCTTTAAAAATGTACAATTTAAAGACAAAATATATTATTTTGAATTATTTATTTAGTTTTTTGAAATTTTAGTTTGGTTAGCTCTTTAGCTTTTTTGTTGGTTTTGAGATTTATGGTAGTAACACATCTGAAAAAAGCTGGAACAGAGGCAAAAAAAAGGAAATGTAGGTGGTATTGACATGGTAGAGCTGGAAGAACATTTGGCAACTAATTGGCTTAATTGGCAACAGACCAGTAACATGGTTGGTATTGTATAAAAAGAGCATCTTAGAGTCAGAGTCTCTCAGAAGTAAAGAAGGGCAGGTTAACCAATCTGTGAAAAGTTGCATCTACAAATTGTCAAATAATTTCAATATAATGTTTCTCAATATAAAATTATAGAGACTTTGAATATAACATCATGTACAGTACATAATTTCAAAAGATTCAATTGTTCAAGGGGCAAAGTCCAAACTCAATATTGGATGCCGGTAATCTTCAGATACTCAGACTGTCAGTTCAAAATCCTCGCCTCAAGGTTTAAGTGAGATGAGGCAATACCAATAGTGGGCATGGAAACAAAGCAGACTACTGATTTGTCAGAGGCAAGTGAGATGAGTCACCTTGTTGTCTGAAGTCTAAAGTAGTTCCTAAACTCTCCTGATTTATTTTCAGCAGTCTTTTGTCTTACTGGCTTCGGTCTCTGCTGAAACTAAATAGATCTCCTTGCTCCAAAAGTTTCTATCTTTGATATGATCGTGATTTGCTTTAATTTTGTCATGCACAGAATAATTCCTAGCCGCATTAGAAGAAGCAGACATCAGTTTTAACATGAGAGTGTGAGTGAGTGTTGGTTCTGGATTGGTGAGGCTCACTGAGGGTAATTATTGGAGCATTGACAGTATAAAGTAGCCAGAGGGAAGGCATGATGCTGGCCTGTCATCTCCATCACCAGCTGCATTTCAGAGGATTTCCCCTGGGCAGCGACCACCTTCCAGTCTGTAATAAATCTAGGTCAGGCCTGACTGTTGTGGTGGAAAGAGAAAGGGAAGCACTGCCAACAACATTCACAGCCTGGTCCATATTCTAAACCCAGCGTTAATACTAAATACTGTAGTTAATTTGTTTCAAGTTGAACTTTGTCATGTTAGTTGCTTTATTTAGCTTTTTTTACTTTAATGTAGCAAATTGTAATTAAATTTTTGAACCATTGTGCCAATGTACTGTAGCTCTATGGTTGGAAATATTAACATCTATTGAATGTGATTTCATTTAATACAGATATTTATGGTCCCCAAAGGATGATTTCCATTAGGATGAATTGACTTTGGATTTTGGACTGTATTGCACATTGTGTTTTTGCATATTATTAAAGTAAACCAAGTCAATGAGCATGCCTGTAGCTGAAGTAAATACAGTGTCACACAGTATGTATGAATGTTGGTTTAGTGGTCGATACCTGTTTCCTCCAGTCCATATATGTTGACGTGTCCTTAGTCAAGAAACTGAAACCTAAGTTGATCCTGGTGTTTGTTTTCCTCACTTATATGTTGCTTTGGATAAAAATAATGACAATTCAGATACCTCACTTTGAGTTTGACCTCCAACTGTTAAACTGTTTGCTTTAACTGTTGGCATATCTAACAATCTGGGTGACTACTTGCCTTTCCACATCTGACTTGGCTCAGCTATTATCATGTATTCATTTTAGTTTGTACTTCTTGAAATAAGCCTTGTTGAACACAACACTGTATGAGTGTGTTACACAAGAAGGAAAATGAGACGGCAAGTTTTCATTTTCCAACCGTGTGGTAAAATATTTCCAGTTTAATCACACTTGTGGCACTTTTGATCAGGGAGTTCCTGTATAGCAGACAGGCATTGTTATATTCTATAGTGCCATGTCAGTCCAGATCGGTAAGTAATTTATAACAAGTGAAATATCATGAAGTCAGTTGGCCAAACAGACTGCAGAATTCAGAAGATAAATCTTGGTGTTTACTGTGGTATCCGTTAGGACAGAGAGACACCTCCGGTTAGATTCCTACCTAAACATGGCCAGTGTGTAAATAGCACTAATTGGGATTTTTGTCTTCCAGGGGGAAATTTGCTGTGGTCAGAAAGTGCGTGGAGAAATGTACAGGCCTTGAATATGCTGCAAAGTTCATGAGGAAGAGACGGAAAGGCCAGGATTGTCGAATGGAGATCATCCATGAGATCGCAGTGCTTGAGTTAGCCACATCAAGTCCCTGGGTAGTAAACCTCCACCGGGTCTACGAGATGGCTTCTGAGATGGTGCTGGTCTTGGAGTTGTGAGTATCTTTCCATCGGACAGAATGTTTAATTACAATGATAGTCAAACCCTTAGGAGTGTTGGTTCAAAAAGTCATGCTCAAGGTGAAATACAATTCACACATATAGAACAGGATAAGAAGCTACACATAGTAAGGATTCATATTCAGTCTTTGAATTATATTGTGTAATTAAAGGAAGACTTCACATGCTACCAAAGCAAACTGGGGATCGTACAGATCAGCTATGCAAAATATCCGGAACAAAATAAATCCATGGGTTCAGGGTCCATGTCAGAACCCTGAATGACAACTCAATGTGTCCAGTGAGCTGGCTAATAAGTTAGCAGACTGTTGACACATTTTGATCTGGTTCTCCAAAAATGTAAAGAGGAAGTGGAAAATAATCTAACATTACTGTCCTCCAATGCCAGTAATGTTGCATTGTTTTCAGACGTGGTAGTCTGTCATTTAGAATATGAGCCATACAAGCTGCAAGAGTGTGATATTTTTCAAAAAAAATGACAGAGGATCAGATATTGCTAAAAAATCTTCAATGTGAGTTTGATGTGATATGTCGTTCTGAAACTAATTAATAATAAAGATCAACTGGAGCGCAGCTCAGTTTGACCTAGTATGTGGGATTCTCACATACACATGATGATGTTTGGTGTTGACTACAGTAGCCACACCAGTTGTCGATGATCTCATCTCACTGGTCATGCCTGGGCCATGCTTGACCTGGTTCCCATAGTGTGTGTGTGCGTGTGACAGATCATAGCACGCCAGGCTGATCAAGAATGTCTCTTTCACTTCCTCTCTCTCTTTCTGTCCTCATCTCCTCCCCCACATGCTGTATTGGATTTCTCCTGCATCTCTCACTATAGTAACTCCCAGAACCCCCTTTATGCCCACACATACATTTATCCTTTAGTTGAGAGGACACTCTGTGATACATATTTTTCTTTTTTGTAGCGTTATTTTTATTAACAATTTCAGGCAACTAGATAGGGTTAACATGCCGTTACACATTTACAAGATCTTTCAGTGAGTGGGTTATAGTCTTACTGTATGTGTTTATTTCAAGTCAGTCTGGTCAGTCATAGTAGGGGCTTTGAATCAAGGCTGTAGCAAATTGTAAAGGCTCCCAGTTACAGTGGAGACAAGAAGGTTTCCACATTCATCCAAATTCATAATTTTCTATCTTCAAAACAGGCAGCTGTGTATTGTGGGATCGTTAGCACAAAGTGTGCATGCCATTTACATTATTTTTAGTGTTGCATTGTGGGATGTTTTCAGTGTTTTATATAGGGTATGAGAATTCTCACTAAACATTCAGACACCACCACAAAATGGTGAACACCCTACATTGTGCACTGTGTAGTGAATAGAGAGTGATTTTGTTTTTCAGTGATGATGAGACTTTGTTACCATTTTGTTTTAGCTGTTAGTCTAATACCACATACTGTAAGTGTGTGATACACACACATATTGTGTCGCACACATCATAGTGTAGGTGTAGCTACAGCATTTTTACAAAGAAGTCAATGTCATCCAGCTTGTTTCTCACTCTCTTAATTAGTGTGGACTGGAAGCCAACAGATTGTAGTGTTTTACAGAATTATGTGCTGTCAGATGCACTGCAATGCGTTGTCCTCTTAAGGAGGATTCCATAAATGCTTCAGTTGGCCCAGTCCTCCCCCACCTCAGTCCATAATCCCAATCCCAGCCATTGTTCATGAATAGGATAATCTCAGACTTAACTGCTGCCCTGATTGAGGGTGGTGCTCCTCATTACAGACAAATAAAGTCATTTGGTAAACACACACACAAGCTATACTAATACAGAAACACATTATAGTTGGTTACTGTTGTAATTTGATTATTAGTTCCCACCGACATTAAAGAGTTAATTAGGGATTATTATTATTATTATTAAGGAATTATTTTTGAATGAGATTTTCACCTTAATCATCCTAATTAAGATCCTGTAGCAGGTGTTTATTTGTATCAGAATTCATGGTGGCACTGTTTACACTTTTTGACACGTACATTTCAGGGTAGTTGCAGTAAGAACAAAGATTGAACTCATAGTCACAGGTCTGGGCAGGTGCGGAGGAGATATGAACAAGCAGTAGTTAAGATGGGGCAACAAGGGGCATTGAGGGTGCACTTGCTTGACATATGACCAGTAGTATCCCATAGAAGAATCCAGATCTATGATGTCCTAGCTATTTCAGCCAGTGTCTAGATTTGGGGCCTTGTGTGCACTGGATCAGGGCACACATCCTCAGCAGCTGCTTAAAGGCCCTGAGGGAGGATTATTATTGTCGGAAACATGATAATGGCAGTGGCTCTGAGTGGTTTCTTCTACAATTCCCAACGACAAGCCCATAGCAAAAACACAACCTTTGTCAAAGCCAGATAGCACCTCAACCTCAGCCATGTTTTTGTCTTGGTAAACTGACAGTGTTTAACAAGGGCCAGTAAATGCTGAGCCAGTGTAGGAAGAAAAGGTGCCCATCTTTCCCTCTTCTCACCCTCCTGTTGAAAGCATTACAATATAGCTTTCATACACTGGTGATGCAAAAACATTGTAATAAATCCCCATTACAGGGCTCTGTCTGTGTTTCACTGTATTTAATAAGAGGCTGCTTGATACCAAGACACAGCTGTCTGCCTCTTTAAGGCTCTAGCACTGTTATTGCAAGAATAAACATATTTTATTAGTTTTTATGTCAGCAACAGCTGAACTATTGATTGTCTCAATTGCTGAACAAAGATGGCACAGTACAAATGATTAGATATCCTAAAAGCAGTTGACGATTCTGTTAAAACACTAAAAGTGTCACCACATTTCAGCAAAACAGGAATCTAAGTGCAGCCTATGGTATGATCGCATTAATCATATGAATGAAGGGAGAAGTGTCAGATGGAAGTGATCCGTGTGACTGCTGGAGCTTGTGTGACCATACACAAGCTCCAGCTTGTGCTTTATTTTTTGTATCGGAGGGAAATAGAGCAGAATGCAATTAATTTTTTCTTAGGATGGATGTCAACAGCATATTTTTGCCAAACTTTTATTTTGCTAACAGATAGTTCGAATAGTGGGGTGAATGGTGAGGAGGGGGCAAATATTCTGCAAATCAGGGTCAACATGACACAGAATACTATTCATACTCTGATGGGAGGGAGGGATTGGTGTGGAAAAAGAGGCAACGTTTTTTTTTCTAGGCTGGTAGAGAGAGAAAGAAAGTAAGCGATGAAGGTTGAGAAAACTGAGACATGAAGGAAAGAGACAGAGGCAGGAATGGTGTAAATTTGATGGAGGCAACAGTTTAACGGAAAGAAGAAGGCATCCAGTGAGATGAATGAGAGCCATAGAGAGCTCCATGGCCTCATTGCTGGCTGAGCTCCAGCTGGGAGTTCATTATGTCAGTTGAGCTGCACGAGCGCACGTGAAAAGCCACAGCATGGCCACTTGCCCAGAGAGTCATACAGAAAAAAAGAAACTGCAGGAATGACTTGACAGTTCAGATTGACTTGTCAATATCCACCCTAACAAACTGGTTTATAAATGTTACTGAAGTTTTCTGGTGACTCCTGCCTAAAAGGATAAAAGTAGTGTCTTTCTATGTGTAATTGTGTTTTAAAAAAAACATGTAAAACTTCTGACTTCCCTACCCTGCCTTCTGCTCTCATCCTCAGAATGTGAAAAATATCAACAATATATCCCAAATATATACTTTCTGTTTCAAAAGGATGTAAATCGTACATACTGTTTACTTTTTACAGTATGTAGAGATCTAATGTGCAGCTCTAATGTTAATCATCAATACACTTGTCTAACTTAACCATATACATATAATGCAAGAGTGTAAACGTATAAAGTAAATATTGGTTACATCTTTAGAAATGTTTTTGATGCTTTTGACAAAAATAGATGTCAGATCATGTTGAGTTGGTTTAGTAAAGATCCACAGTTCATCGTTGCCTTGGGGCCACACAGCAGGTTAACGTGGCTCTAGGTATCGTCAGACACTGGGACAAACGTGGATCTATAGACAAACTGTAATTTGCTGTTCTCTGCTGTAAATGGAGAATTTACCATGTGGAAAACTCTGCTTTGCTGGCCATGAATGCATTTTGAATGCAGCATGGAGGGCCACTGTGAGGCGTTCACTTTAACCCCACTCTGACTTTATCATTCCCTCCTTCTTTCTCTGTCACACACATGTGATGTCTTTAATCTGTTTCTGTTGATCCATTGGTTTCTATGTGTATTGGAATTTATTGGAAGTATGACAGTATAACAGTTGCAGTCTTCTTTTTTCAGTATATTTCATGCGCTTTATGTGTGTGTTTGTATTTATGTATGTGAAATATGAAGCACATAATTTAGGTCAGCTTATTATTAGACCATCTGAGGTGAAGAGCAATGGATGGCTGCTCAAGGCTGAATTGATTCTACAGCACTGAGTTGGCACTGATTTTATTAATTATATTAGCAAGCAATAAAACTCTGACTGCCCTCTGCATACATGAACCTGACCTGGGATTCAAAGCTACTGTCAGGAGGCAACACACAAGCAGCAGGCCAACCTGCTTTCGTGGAGCGGATGAAATGATGATAAACTGTTTTTGAAACTCTCTGCCTGAAGTCATGAAGTTGAACACACACTACAGGCGATGGCTGGTAGTAGACCTATCAAGTACAATGTGAGACGTGTTCAGACTATTCCAAGGAGTACTTATTTTATATTGTCACTTAATGTGAACTATGAAGTTTTGTGCCTAACCCTTACACACTTGTCTTTGTACCTAAACTTAACCAAACCGTGATCTTTCTTCCACTGTAAAGGATCGTTTATGATTGTTGTCATGATGACATACAACTGCTATAATCCACATAGTGCCAATTAATGCTGCTCCTGGGGTGTCTCTTTGATGGCAGGACTGTAGGAGATGCCATAGTAGTTTATGTAGCTCTTCCACTGTTAGTGGACTGTTGTAACTTAAGGAGATGGTTTACTGAATGTGGTAATATATCTGAGTTCTGAGCAAATGCTGAGAAGCACTTTACACAGTTTTTATCTGATGTAACTGAATCATCAACCATAGACAAAACGTCACTCTAAATTTTCCCCAAGTTTTATAAAGATCACATGTATGAAACGTTCCAAAACAGAGCGGAAACACTGAGTAGGCTTTAGTTGTTGATTTTCAGACTGCATTAGTTTCTGACTGATCCTCAAAAGAATGAACCTTCATTCCAACTTTACCGCACGTGCCGATAGCAGCCATGTGTGCAGGTGTGTGTGTGTGTGTGTGTGTGTACTAAGGTATTTAGGAAAGCATACGCAGACACATTCCTTCAGCTGACCTAAATATTAATTATACCACTCTTCTTCTTGTGCATTTGTTTGTGACACTTCCTGCATTCACACATTGCTTTCTCATTAAGGTAGGAGACTGTGGTTTCTACAGTGTACACAGCAGAGACTGTGTAGTAATGCAGACTGGTAACCATCACAGTTGAACTGATCCTTGTAAATATCTGTTCTCAGAAATAACATAGATGAACAATGATTGTATGTAAGTATTAATAGTGGAAGTTGTCACTAACCAATTGTGACCCGGAAGACTTATAATACATCATTATTGTTGCAAAGCTGCATGTTTCCAGTTAACAAAAATGTAAGGAGAGCAATGTCAATGGTTTCTTGTGCGCAATGGCATGTTACAAAAGTATTTTTGTCTCACATGGTATCTCTTAATGGGCTTGACATTAAAATCTGCACACACCTGTCTGCGTGAACTCAGAGATCTTTGGGCAGGTTGCAAAACATGAACCCATCTCAATATCTTTTTTGTTAAAACCTACAATTAAAAAAAACAAAAAAACCAATAATTTTGTTGCTAGCAGTTAGATCCTAACATTTATTAGTTATCTGTACATCATAGAAAATGCTCTGATTAAGCAACAAATAAAACAAATAAAGTAGCTCCTCTTTCTCTTGATGTCATCTAGTGTCCAGAGTTGGCATCAAGATCTGTAGTGTGGAACATGTCTGTAGACATTAGAGCTATGAAATTCTGATATATTCTTACACCTAAACTAGAAAGTGTAGTATGCTTAGAAGCATACTCATAATGCAGTTATGTATCTGTGCTGCAAACTCAGTGCACTGACACTGCACAAAGTCTGCTAAGACACAATATTTTGGACACAGATGTTCTTTCGAGAGTCTGTTCAGGTCCTCATAGATCTGGGACATGATAACATTTATGTCACACGCACCACATTAGATGCACAAACTATAAATTGGTCTTGGAGTGAGACAAAAACATCAGTAAACATCAATGTGTAAAAACAATATTGATACCTTGCCATTTATGCAAAATGAAACTAACCCCAGGCGCCTCATGGTGGCTCTTAACAACCTGAAGATGAAGGTGAAGAAAAAGTTGAGCAAAATGGTTGAACAAAAACAAATCAAAGCTGCAAAAATGCTCCAACCATGTTGGATTTTACACTGAGAAGGCTTAGATGTTCATTAAAGACTAACACCTGCAAGAACAAAACATAACTAACATACAGTTTTAAGTATTAAGAAGGGAACAG
This sequence comes from Helostoma temminkii, assembly GCA_900302695.1. Lineage (NCBI taxonomy): Eukaryota > Metazoa > Chordata > Actinopteri > Anabantiformes > Helostomatidae > Helostoma > Helostoma temminkii. The sequence goes on along the minus strand of OMLM01005716.1, from coordinate 13,650 downwards.
ATGTTGAGATATATTAACTTTATGGTTGAATAAGGTTTAAATCTACTGCTCTGTGCATCAGGACCTGTGTGTAGCACGTGCACCGTTTAGGCTCACATACTTTGATAAGTAAGTCTTAATAACCATAAATAAGTCTTTAAGCAAATATTTAACTTTGATTAGGCCCAGTCTGCTAATGTTTTTTCTTCTCTCCAGTCACATTAAAGGCCTTTTCTACTCACCTTGAAAATCCAAAACACACACTCACTCTTCCCCTACCTCACCCTTCCTACCTTCCTCTGAGATAAAGCCTAATTCTCCAGCACCCTGAGGGAACAGCTTGTCTATTCCTGACTGCCCTCACTCTTTCTTTTTGAGTGTCTAATTGAGTTTATCCTTCATTATATCCCAGGTCATAGGAAATTAAAAGTTCTTTCAGAAGAGCAGTGGTTCAATTTGTGTTTTCAATAGGTTCGGGTAGTTTAGATTTTTCTATTTATTTTCTAATCACAACCCTGTTTTCTCATGTTATCGTAGACGTGGAGAGAAAGTGTTCACTTAACTGTTCGAATGGCCTCGTTCAAGCGAAGCTCATAATTACTTTGCTATATTTGAAGCTCTGCTATTTCTGCCACCGCCTTCAGCAACTGAAAACACATACACATTCACACATTGGAGATAGACGGTGATTTATTTCCGTGGTGTGTTGTGGGATTCACAATAAAAAGTCTGACATCATTTTGATGAGGTTGTGGAGGAAACTGTAAACTCAGACTGTAGTTTAGGTTTCCTGTGGATGATCCAGTCTCCTCCCAGAATCCAAACACATGCCAGTTAGGTCAACTGGGAGCCCTAAATTACATACCAATGTGTTTGTGTTTGTCTGTGTGAGAAAGGCGACCTGTCCAGGCTGTAGCCCCACTGACCTTACACAAAGACAAATTATTTAATTGATGCTTTCAACAAATTGCTGATCTGAGTATGGTTTGTATTTTTATCTGATGTATGTTTTGTGTAGTGCGGCTGGAGGTGAGATCTTCAACCAGTGTGTGTCAGATCGGGAGGATGAGTCCTTCAGAGAGGATGACGTGAAGAGGCTCATGAAGCAGATCCTCGAGGGAGTGGCTTTCCTTCACCAGAACAACATAGTCCACCTGGACCTGAAGGTCAGTACACACACACACACACACACACACACAAGATTCTCCAGCAGCACCTTTGTTTTCACTTCCACTGTTATTTTTAAATAAATCGATCAATTTAGAAGTTTTTGCTCATTGTGACCTGGTAATGTGCATATTACATGGAAGATGTTACAGCTGGATTTGCTTTCAGTTTTCAAACGTGTCATAAAAAGCATTAAAGAAATTAAATTTCATATTGGTTATCTAACAAAATTACAACTTCTTAAGGCCAGTCCACCTAAATTACTGAAAAAGAATCCATATCTTTTCGATGTGTATAGATATAGTATATTTGTGTTTTTACTCAAGTAAGAGGTGAATGGAGTAAAGTTTGTGGTGCACACAGTATAAAAAAAACTTTTAAAAAAAATTTTTTTTAAATTACACTAAATAATACTCGTGTTTTTCTGGATAACCCGTAGAGCATACTCTCAACATTTTCCCACGGGATGGCAGTGATGGCGACATCTGCTGGTCAAATTTAGTGCAAGCCAAAGGGTTAGGGGTTAGGCTTAGCCCATGACACATACTCACATATTTACCACTGTTACTCAGTTTTTAGTGCTTCTAATAGTTGGTTATAGTTTAAGTCATTTAGTACTTGAACATTTTTCCTCATCTAAACATTATAACCTGTAAGTAAATGATGTCATGTACAGCACATCAAATTAGTAATTATGGTGGTTATTAAAGGCAGATTGTATCAATGACTCAAGACCAGTTTCTTCCATCAGGACTCAAGTCCTGAAAGGACAGTAGTTGTAATCATACGGAGTTGTAGCTTTAGTAATGTCTGTATTTGAGAAATGCAGGTCACATAAACAGAGAGAAAGCAGAAATACAAGTGAAGATCACATGGTACTGGTTAAACAGACATACAGCACATGTGTGAGCGGTAATATGGTAACGTGTGCTGTGCTGTGATGTCTTGTCAGCCTCAGAACATCCTGCTGACCAGCAGCTCTCCTGTGGGTGACATTAAGATTGTGGACTTTGGTCTGTCCAGAATGGTCTGCAGCCATCAGGAGCTCAGAGAGATTATGGGAACCCCGGAATATGTTGGTGAGTTGCTGCTCAACCTCACTATGAACACCAGTTTTTAGTTAATTTAATCTTAGTTATAATTGGTATATTTGTGTGCTTCTTTTCAGCTCCTGAGATCCTTAATTATGAGCCCATAAGCACAGCAACAGATATGTGGTAAGATGGATATGTCATGAACTTAGTATGAGACCTTTCTGTGTGTTTTGTCAAATTACCACTACAAATAAAGTTTATAGCTAGTTATGGTGACTTCTTTTCTTTCTATTGTGTAGAATTTCTAAGTAACTTTGCTGCCACCTACTGGTCATATCAATGTCACTGCAGCACACATTAACCCTACCTGCACTCTGTGCTTCCTGATGTGTGTTCAGGAGTATTGGTGTTTTGACCTACGTGATGCTGACGGGAATCTCTCCATTTTTGGGCGAGGACAAGCAGGAGACATTTCTCAACATTTCCCAGCTCAACGTGAGCTACACCGAGGAGGAGCTGCAGCAGCTGGACCAGGCTGCTCTGTCATTCATCCAGACGCTGCTCCGTAAACGACCACAGTCAGTCCACACCTCACTGCTTCACATTAAGACATGTGAAAACTGAAAAAAGGAAGCATTTGTTTTAAACAATTTTACTTATTAGGTATTTTAAATATTCATATGTATGTTGTGGTATCAGTTACATTATAACTGTGAAACAATCCTGGCTTACTAACCAGCTGTGTAAATATACACTGATCAGACATAACATTAGGACCACCTGTACAATCTAATCCAATACAACAGCTCTACCATTACATTATAATTTTTCAGTTTTTAAGTTAAAACTGTCAGAAATGTGATAGTTCCACTGTATCTACTGCATTATTAAGGTCATTGTGGGCAGTGGAGTCGTACTGTAGTACGTTATGTTAAGAGGTTCTATTTTGGCCTCCATATTTACATCAATGAGGGGTCTAAAACACTAGAGACACCTCTTAACATAATGTACTCCAGTACTCCAGACTCAGCTTTATTTGTATGTATGTTTGTGTGTTCAGGGATCGGGCCACAGCAACGCAGTGTCTCAAACACCCCTGGCTTCGGTCCTTAGACTCTCAGGAAACCGAGACAGCGGAGGAGATCCTCCCAGTGGAGGGCGAGGAGGCATCCAGCACCACCAGTAGCTCCACCAGTAGTCCTGAACCTCCCAGCAGTTTAACCACACCTGAGGAGGAAGAGGATGGTCCAGTGACAGAGGAGCTGATAGTGATGGCTGCCTACACTCTAGGTCAGTGTCGTCAGTCCTCCACCACAGAGAAAGGGGCCCTGGCTGCTGAGCAGAAGGCCATCTCCAAGCGCTTCAAGTTTGAGGAGCCCTTCAGTGCCCTACAAGAGGTCCCGGGAGAGTTCATCTACTGACCCCACTCACCACATGCACCTCAAACATCTGACAATCCTGTCTGAGAATGAAAAGTTAGTGTTGTCACGATTTCATTCTGATTATTTAAGCTCCGCTCCGTGTATACTTTTTCTCAGTCAATATGATCTTATTTAAGCAGATGGATTTTTTAAGTATCTACTCACATATAGTATTTTTCCCATAATGCATCATCTTGCTTGACATCCACACACTCTGATGGCTACAAAAGGTTTATGTGTCTTGATTTTTATTTGGTTTGCTGTTGTATTGTTTCTTTTTTTCTCCTGAACTTCTAAGTAACTTCTCATATGTGAAGACACATGATACACTGAGGTATTTCCACAAACTACTGTAAAGTTCTGAAATTTAACTTTGAAGAGTGAGATCTTCTTTCCAGACCAGCTGTCAACAATCCACCACCGAAGAGGCAGACAGACAGAGGCTGAATGCAAATAAGCATCTTTTGGACTACAGCTTTAAATCAAGCTGCTTGTAGCCACCTGTGTCATGGAATGCACAATGATTATAAATTATATTATCTGGTATGACATTGTCAGTTTCCAACAATTTGCAATATATAAGAAAATATAGAAATAGTTTTATTTGTAGCTATTGTGCTCAAAACTGTATGTTCAGCCATATAAGATAATAAATATAAAAGTATAGCAAAAAGATGTTTGCACAGTTGCAAACTTCTTCACATTAAAGGATAAAACAAACTATATCATACATTAAACTTTAGTGAGCACCCAGAAGTAAAATCTTGCTGAGTGCATGATACAATATGCAAATCCACACTATATATTAAGCATCATTCAGTGTTACACACACAGTAAACTGTATAATCTAGAATCCATTTCCCTAAAGTTGATGTACTGAGGGACTGATATCAAATACAAAATAAAGGGATTTCAGTTTTTGTAATACATTTGCTAAAGTTTATTAAACCATTTTTCATTTTGACGTTATAAATTGATATTTAAAAAAACATTTTTATCAATTTAGTGTTAAATCTCCAACACCACAAAGTTTACAAAAAGTGAGGGTTGTAAATACTTTCTTCAACAACATGGCAGCTCCAGGTGAGATCCTCAGAAAGGAATCCTGTGCAGGCCACTTTTCCCAGAGTGCAGAGTGGTTATAGACATTCTTAGATGACCTACAGTCCACCACTTTTTATGTGGTGTTAGCAACACTAATAGTTACAAGTCATTAGTTGTTCCACCTCAGTGATGTACATGGATTTGTTGTTGATGCGACGTCAGGAACCTCATCCTCACTGCACCTGCCACCACCATCCTGGGTGAAGAGAGTAAATACCAAAAGGTTCCGTTTTCAAACACCTTTTGTGTGACAGTGGTATTAAAGGCAGAACTCCAGTCCGGATAAAGCACCCTAGCATAGGTGTCCTTTCCGTTCAGATGTGTCAGCAAGCTGCGAAGGGTGGTATTGAAACTGGAAGGGGCTGCGTGTGCTGGGGAAACCAGGTTCAATGTCTGGAGATAATTCTCTCAAAACAGAACAGTGAACTCAAACCATCACACTTTGATGATACATTCTGGGAAAAAAGGCATCAATGAATAATGAAGAAACAGATGAGTCAGGTTGAAGGAAACTAACTTTTGCCACTGATACCAGATCATATGCAGAACTTGTTCTCTTCATGTGCAGTTCCACTTTGGTGGGTGGAAATCTCTCCACAGTGTAAAGATTGTGTATCACACAAACACAGTTCCAGTTGTAATATATGTAAAGTACATGTGTGACTGAGTTGGACTGTTTTTCACACTTATTACAAAACAGTCAACAACAAACTCATATAAGCTTTTCTTATTTTTTCATGTTTTTTTTAATCAGAGGCCAAATGTGTGTTGATATGTCTGACCCATAACTCCACCCTAAGTTTATTTTCATTTTGTACTTGGTGCCATGCTTACATATAATTGATGATTTTAGGTCTTGCTGTTTTTATTATAATATTGCAAATTTCTTGAAATTTCTGTTAGATATTTTTACTGCTGTGCACATAACGCTGATGTTGTCATTTTGAAGGAGTTTCAAGAGCCATGTTGCATGTTTTCTCATATTAAGGAATGAACTTCCCAGGTTTTGTCCTCTCTGAAGCAATAAAGTCAGATTATTTTAAACGTGTACATGTAGACAGCGAACACTCTAAACTTCCACTGGATCTGTGATGTATATTTGTGTCTATAAAACAGGAAGTTCTGTTCTTGTACAGTGTCCCCTTCTGTAAATAAACATTTCAAAAATGAGTTGAGAATTATAATATTTATTTATGATCATAATGTTCATAATCATAATAAGTTTTGTGCAGGTAAACTGGGTTCAGTGTGGGACTCATAACCTAATCGATCAAATCTGTGCTACAAAACCACAAGAAAATCTTCTTTTATAATTTAGTTTTTGACATGAACTTTATTAATCATGTATCATCAAAAATTCAATTCAATTGAATATATTTATTTTGGTCATAGCATCACAAAGAATGAATGATCACACCATTATAGGAGATTCACTCAGGTTCAAATAAGTAGTAACCAAGTGAAATGATGTTAATGATTATTAAAATGTTAATATAAACAATTCAGAAAATGGAGCAATAGTAAAAACAGTAGGTAAGTGTGGGTGTGCAAATCTGGTTACAAATAGATGCATCATTGAATAAAATAAATGCTTATGAAGATAATAATGTTTGATATAACGTGTCTGTTGGTAGAGCAGTCCTTAAGTCCTGTTTCTCTCTGCCCACATGTTGAAGTGGACCTTAAATCTTCTAATAGTGCTTTGAATATAGAAGCTGTCCACACATTTCCTAATGGGATCTCTAAAGTATCATAACGTAAACACTATTTTTGTCATCTAACACTGCACTCTGCCCTTTTTTACTATTCACAACTGGGCAGTTTTCCTGTGACACGTGATACACTCGACACGCTTGGACCAGATTTGTACAGATACACACCACTTAGCAACAGTTTGCTCCTTCAGCAGTTGTATGTGTAACTCATGCACTTTCCCTTAGATCGTTTTCACTCTGTTGTTGAAATTCATTCAATATTTCTCTTGCATTGCGGTAAATAAAAACTTATTTTGAAAGTCAGGGAATTTAATCCTGGTCATCTTTACTTGGTCACTTCAAAATACGGTTTTTACTTTTTAATTATAACTCATGTAAAGATGTAAAAGGTATAATAATTGTTAGAGAATACAGAAGTGTTACAGTTATGCAGGACTGTGGCTTTTCACATTCCAGTGATCTGATCCAGCGTTCATATAAAATACTGATTAATGCAGCTTAATGCCTGTTAACTGCAACGTGTTCACAAGGTTTACATTATTTATTAATAATTATGTAGCTTTTTGTTGTTCTTCAAACTGATATATAATATTTTTTGTCCTCTCCGAAGCAATAAAGAACATATAAAGATCCAGATCTCCTCCACAAGATGCAAACAACTCATTATTCTCTCTCCAGATTTGTTCATATAAAGCCAATGCAGTTGGTAAATATATAAAAACATTTGAAGTATGTATATTGAACAATTTCAGTAGTATTGAATGTATGAAAACACAAAAATACATGGAAGTAACTGAAAACATTCATGAATTAAACAGCAACAGATTACTGAAAGCTGCTCATCTTTTTCTTGTAGCGTGGGTCAAGTGGGGAGTGTGGAAATGCAATGACTGTGGTCCTTTAGGGTCAAACTGTACTGCAACTACACCCTCAACAGCTGAATAAAAAGGCACATAACAAAATGTGAACATTTCAAAGCCATAATGCTTTTGTTCAGAAAACATTACTACAAAAATAGTAATTGATTATGAACAGAGCAATTCATTTTCTTACACTCATTACAGCTGTAACAGTTGTTGTAGTCAGCTAATCAAGTGATAGATTGACAATTAATTAAAAATGGATCTTGAATATCGACTCCGGCTGAAATGTAGTTGATGAAATAAATTGCATCTTATCAGCACAGATTAACCACATGCATAAAACTGTACACCACTGAAACTATGGATTTGTAGTTTACCACCCAATTCGTTCTTCACGTCCTCAACTGTTGTATTGCATCCATCATTGTGATGCTGCACATTTCTTTCCTACAAAATATGTTGAATGGGATTATTTTTCTTTATTCGGCTGAAGAACTACTCTGCACGCTGGCTGTTCTCCCGGCCACTTAACTCAGAGCAAGGTCTATCTTATGCAACAGATCCACTTTGTCCTTGGTGTTTGCCTCATAAAAGCAGTCATAAAGAGTATAAAGCTCTGATGACCTGTCAAAGGGCCATTTTCATTTGGCACCGACTTCTTTCTAGTCAGCCAAAGCAAGCTGAAGTTAATTCGCCCTTCTGAGGTCATTCTGAAGATGGATCAGTAGAGCTGAACTGCAGAGACCACACTGCTTCCATCTTTAGGTGAGAATTACAGTCAGTCACAATAGTACCCAATACCTTAAGTTTAAAAGTCATATATGTGATGCATTTTTGGTCCTACTTTTAGGAGTATGAGTATAATTTCTAAACCTTCCTAAATTGGGGACTCACCAAATCACCAATCATCATCTCCACCAAAATGTAGCATGTGACATCCAACAATGTATTGTCACAATTGTTGAGTTAAAGTAGGATTTGATGTAATTTTGTGTGTAAAGAAAAGCCAAAAGTCTGTGTTTTTGGTAATGTTTTCTGTCAGGTTTAGATTTTAATTGTGAAGTTACGCCACAAGGGGGAGTATCCACCAAAGTGACTGACCGGGCCTCCGCTTCTCAGACAGAGAAAGGCCTTCTGAACGAGCACAGCTATCGTCTCCTATCTCTGCTTTTTACTGTATAAACCAGTTTAGTACCATGTGAAATATCTCAATTTACTCCTGAGGTCTTTTGGGACCTTGTTGATTTTGTTTGAACGAGGTTTCACATAGAAAAGAGTGCACTGTACAAGATTTAAATGGGTTTTAGTAGCGCCCGTGTATGAATAGCAAGACAAAATGGCGGCCTTTTACTTTCTTACTTTTATTTGTCGGCACCAAGAGCTCCTAGACATCTGTGACCTTATAAGTTATAGTTAAGGTTTATTTGTGGTGTAGAGTAAAAGACATTGTAAGAATGAATTTATTGTTGTTTAGTTTTCAGTGGTTGAGAACCATCCAATCAGATTAATGTAATTGGGCTAATGTTAAACATAAAATTGTAAACATGTAAACATAAATGTCAGTCAACAGGCAATTTAACCAGTAAGATAATTGCTGATGTGTATATTTGAATGTTATGTGGCCAATAAAGAAAGTGAGACAGTCATGTCACTGTATGTTTTAGTTTGATGAGTTACTGTCATTTGACATAAAATTCATACTGTGTATAAGAGAGATAGTTCTAACTCTGAAGTTGCTGGAAACTATAAAGTGAATTTTGGAAATGAATCAAATGAGATAGATGTCTGAACAAACACAACTACCATCTCCTATCTCAGATTTTTCCTGTATAAAACAGGACAGTAGATGATCTGTCTACTGGTCACACCTGCGTGAGGCCACACACATCCAGTCCTCACAGGTTAGGATTTACCATCAGATGGTGTTGAGACAGAGACATGGAGATTCTGTGGGAGGAGAGATGTTTCTAACACTTTCTAAATAACTTGATATTTGAGACAAAACTGTAGTACTTTTTTGTGACAGATATTGTGCAGAATGCAATTTCTCCATCAACAATAAGAACACACACTCAATTAAATGATCAGCAGTCCAAACTCCAATCATCTTTCCCCAGTAAAACAAATGCATGATTAATCAAGTATAACTATAATTATAACTATATTGACAGCAAAGGATATTTGAGAAGCCTTCCCACAATTATATGAATAAGTACTTGAATCAGATCCACAAAAACTGTGATAATCATGTTTGAGGTTATATTCATCCATCAGCATAACAGCCATTATGCAGAATTTTACATGGAAGGAATGTGGCTCTGAATTACTCTGAAATAGTTGACTAATCTTTCTGAACTGTGTTGCAAATCTCTGCTGGAGTGTTCACATTGTCACATATCCAGTAATTACTACATCAAGGTTTATTTGTCTGGGGATAGACTGAAGTGTGAGTGTGTGTGTCTGTCTCTGTGTGTGTTTTCTCACAGGAACATTTTTCCTATTAGCACTACTGCGGATTCTCATTCAATACAATCTGCATACCAAATAACAAGTAGCTGCAGCAGTGCAGCAGAGCCACATCTAATCTGTCCCATTCTGTTTGAAATTACTAGGCTTGAACATTGGGAAAGATGAGGTGTGTTGTATTTCCAGCAGAGAGCAGCACAGAGCTAAACCGCTACTGAATGTATATACGGCTATAATTGTTTTAAATAGAAACACATTTCACACAAAGTGAAAAAAAATCCTATTCAGACACACAATATGTCACTGGTACGTTTCCTATTTTACACACTATTGGGCAATTTATTCCAAAATGAAGCATCATATTTCAGAGTTTATTATTACAAATATTTTAAGTGCAAAAGGCTACAAAGAGGATGAAGGCAGTTGTTCTAGATGATATGCCAGTGAGCAGGCAGTGGAGTGGTTAACCAGACTGAAAGTGAAAAGATGCCTGATGACTGTAGAAGTGTATTGGTTCCCATTTTTAAGAACAAGGAACAAGCACAGAGCTGCAGCAACTACAAAGGGAATACAGTTGACCAGGCACACCATGAAGCTATGAGACAGAGAAGTGGAATCTGAAAGGAGGATCCGTAGGCAGCAGTGTGGTCTCATGCTGAATCCAAGAAACAGCACCACAGATGTGATGTTTGCAAGAGGCAGAGCTGAAGGTAGCAGGTAGGACGGCTTCAGGGCAAAGTGAGACAGTCGAAACTTACAGTAGATGGTTTGGGAATGTGCAGAATCTACAGGAAAAGAAGTATGGCAACCCCTAAAGTGAGCAGCTGAAAGAAGAAGAAGAACAAGACATCAATACAATATGACAGAGCCTTAACGCTGGTATTTAAATGATGCTGAAAACACTTCTTGAATAACGAGCAGCACACTGATCAGAAGCAGAACATCCTGCTCACACACTTCCTGCTCCTTTTTCCTGATGAACATATTGTAGATCTGGAGATTTTCTCAACTCTCAAAAGTCCTTTAACATCACCACTGTAACTTTTTTACAGTATTTCTAAAATCTGTAACTACAAAAAAACAAATTTTAAACCAATTTACCAGCTGCAGCTTAAATAAAATGTTGCAGGTTCCTGTTTTACAGCTGAACTTGATATTTCTGTTGATGTGTTTTAGTTGTGTCCATGACACAGGTATTACCATGATTCCATAGTGTTCACAAATATGAATTATTTTGTGAATACCATGTATGACTATACAAGCCTTTCTGAATCCAAATGTTTTTGCAGTCACATCTTAGACATTGTTGATCTCTACTGCTGTGTGGCTGTTGCACTGAAAAAACACTAACGCTCTGGACCATTGCATTTTGTGTAACCCATCGTGTATTATTCTTTGTATGATGAATACACAGTGATTCACTACACAGTTCTGATCACTGAAGAAGAGTGTAGGATATGAAGAAAACCCCAGTGAACAGATACGACACTCTTAAATTCTACATGAATTTTTTTCATACATCACCACAATTGATTTGAAACAAGATCATTTAGATGTGACTGAATGTAGAATTTCAGCTTTATTTTAAGGTGTTTCACAAAGAGTATTTACTTTTTTAGAATTACAGCCATTTTAGTTCTACATTTTCAGGGGCTTAATAGCAACAGATGTGTCCACCCCCTCATTATTTCAAGACAAATTAAGTTAATAGCAGATCTGAAGTTGATATCAGATATTGATTTGGTAATTGACAGCTACCAATATAAAATACAAGGAGATTTCAATGCAAATAATGTGGCCATCGTTAGGCTGAAAAAACAACATCAATCTATAAGAAAGCAAAAACCTTAATAGCTTGGCACATTCTGAAAAAGAGTGCACTTGTGTGCTAAACAACATCAAAAGGCCTGGAAAATAACTAAAGTGGATGATGCCAGATTCCTTTTCTTGGTAAAGATCCCAACATCAATAAACAAACAGGGAAGGCCGGTTAGACTTTGCAAGAAAGCAATTAAAAGAGCAAATAAAAACCCTCCTTTGTTCTGAAATCAGACTCTTTCAACAGGTGAAACCGTGATTAACTTGTACTAAAATGACGGGAAGAGAAAAGTATGGTGAAGGAAAGGAAAAGCTAAATCTGATCAGCTGCCACATCATGTGTTAAATATGGTAGAGGCAGTGTTATATGGCTGTCGGTGGAAAATGCTGTTGTTTGTTTCTGTGACTCCTGACAGAAGTACCATGATGAGTTCCGAGGTGTATAGGACTATACTCTCTGCTCACATTCATCCAGATGCTACAAACTGAAAGGACGACACTTCACAGTGCAGATAGATGTTGTTGTTTTTTACAGTTGTGTTGCTTTGCCCAAATTTTATTGATTGATTTATTATTGATCCCCTGATAATGGAGTCACTCTGTAATTCCTACACAGTATATTGTTAAACAGTACATTAAAATAAAGCTGAAACTTTGATCACATCTTGGTTTATTTATTTCAAATCCATTGTGCTGGTGTATAAAGGTAAAATCATAAAACAATCAGTCACTGCCTGAATACTTTCAGACCTTAATCTGTTACAGAGGCCACTAGAACACAGTTTCTAAACTGACCAAGCTGTGTGATTTGCTTGATGCAGCTATTTCCAACCCAGTGCAACTGAGCAAAAATTACAAGGGCAAATCTTTGTGTTTAAATATAAATTGTAAATAATCAAGTG
>OMLM01005715.1:4638-30624 GCA_900302695.1 Helostoma temminkii | reverse complement strand
ATTTTTATTGTGCTATATATTTATTTTAGTAAAGTAGGCTCAAAATACTTTAAAATTATAATAGAATAATAGAAAATAGAAGTACAGTACTTCAGTAAATGTATTTAACTATTTATGACCTCTGCTCAGATGTGTGCAATATAAAATGTTTTATTAAAATATTAAGATGTTACTGTAACTACATGAATAAGAAAATTTTTTTTTTTTTTCTTTGCAGGACTAGTGTGAAGGATAAAGAGATAAGGGCTTGTCTCAGCTGGCTTGCCCACTTTCATGCTCTGTTTATGGGTGTGACACCAGAGGGGCTGTGGCCTGTCGGTACCTACTGGCACCTGGAGACCCGGCCGGACGAGCTGGAGGCCATGGATGATGCGGAACTCAAAGCAGCAGCTTGTGACATTGACCGGATACTCAGCGAATGCCGCTTTAAGACCGTCGTTCATGGGGATGCCAAGTTAGCCAACTTCTGTTTTTCCAAGAGTGGACGGGATGTGGCCGCTGTAGACTTCCAGTATGTTGGTGGAGGCTGTGGAATGAAAGATGTTGTGTATTTTTTAGGAAGCTGCATGGAAGAAAAGGAATGTGAAAAGAGGGTGCCAGGGTTACTGGACTACTATTTCACAGAATTAAAGCAGTCTGTGAAAAAAGATGTGGACTTTGTCGCCCTGGAGACGGAGTGGAGGGAGATGTTTGCATTCGCCTGGACGGACTTCCATCGTTTTCTGCTGGGTTGGATGCCTGGACACTGGAAGATCAACCACTACAGCAAAAAGCTGACTAAGGAGGTTCTACGCAGACTGAAACTGTAATTAGAACCAAAAACTTGGAAAAGCCATTATACATAAACACACAATTCTCAGCTGTGTACAGTGATATATATATATTATAACCATTTATGGATAAATAAAAGCCTAAGGAAAAGTGTAGTAAACTAGTTGATAAACCTCTCTGATGTAGGTTGTCACTCTTTGCATTTCTTGGTTGTTTTGCATTTTGGAAGATATTTAAATGATCTACCAACAAGAAATGTTAATGTGTCCTGGATGCAAAATACACAATGTTGTGACTCTGACGGTTTGGATCAGCATGAAACTCTCCTGTTTCAATCAACAGTCCAAATTAACGACTATAAGAACCATTAGATGGCAAAATGCAAGCATCTGTATGTCAGTTTTCATGGAGAGAAATTAACTACAATTAACTACAAGTGCAAGAAATATGTGTGGAAGCATCTGCTGCTAACAATAAACATAAAATAAAATGTTGCTTATGATGGATTAAAAAAAGTTACAATTTCTCATATATATATTTAAGAAGTTTGACTTTTTTTATCTCATTACATTCACTTAAATATTTAACTTTTTTATCTCAGTTTTAACTTAAGTGAAACTTTTATGTCATAATTTCAACTTAAATCCAAATGTTGACATTTTATCACAGATTTTTTTTTTTTCATGACAACAAATGGGCTTCCACATATTGGGAACAGTTTACATCAGTGGACCAGTGTGACCAATAAGATCAGAACCAGTTTTAAAATGTGTAGCTACATGTCCTGCAAGAGGCACACCTCTTTATATTCAATATTGGTACTTTGCATATTTATGAATAACATTTTCTATGAAAATATGACATTCTTTTTGTCAATAATTTTCACGTCATGCAGCCTATAACTTTAAAATCAGTTCTAAACTGTGTAGCTACATATGGTGAATAGGGCCCACTCCTTTATATTTATTATTAGTACTTTACACATTTATAAATAATATTTTTATGACAATATGACTATGATATTTCAATAACCTCCATGTTATGTGACCAATAGGTTCAGGATCTGTTTTGCATTGGTCACATGACTTGAACGTTACTTAGATGTATTAGTAATACCTGTAGTATAAAAGTACCGCAATTTACAGACTGACTGTATCGACTGTCTGATTCGAGCATCAGACTCAGGCCTTTTTAGCCAAATACCTGTTGAATATCCAACGTCAAACCAATTTCACCGCGGTACATTAAAGTACTTTTAAATTTCACTTAAGTACAGTACTTGAGTAAATGTACTTAGTTACTTACCACCTCTGCGTTTCAGTACATACATTTCTGTATCCCGACAGGAACTAATTCTAAATCTCCTACTTAAACTCAAACTAAAATGGCCTGTGTGTCTTCGGCTCCTTTCTGTTTATTTATTTTAATTTTTTATGTGATCAGCTGTTGTGAAGGGGTGATGACGTGTTTCCGGTCTCCCACCCGACATTATAACAACAAGACAGGGGAGCCGAGCCGAGCCGAGCCGGGACGGAGAGGGGACCGCAGCGCAGGAGTACACAGGTACAGGGTGACACCTTTGGGAAGCGACATACCGCCTTCATGTCCGATAATTAGACCCTTAAATGTGTTGTCACCGCGGAGACAGTAGCTTTATTAGCATAGCTGGAGCTAATGTCAAACCACAGCTAGCTAGCTAACGTTAGCCGCCGTGCTAAACCACGACAAGGGTCAAAATAAAAGCTGAGCGCCTTAGAGCCCCTGAGTGTGTTGTCACTGTGTCAGCACAAAGGTTTTCGCTGTTAAACAGCGTCATTAGCTGTGTTCACCAGCCTCACAGTGGCTGCTCTTTGCTTTGGCAGTTCACTGTAAATATGGCGCAACACGCCAAGTGTCAGGAAGTGTGGACCCAACTCAACTGTAGGACCAGAACAAAGGAGGCAGATCCTGCATCTGTCAGCTGTTTGTGCATTTCTGCTCCAACTTTATTATGGATTAACATTAATAAATAGAAACAGCGTCCCTCCTTTAAATCTGTGCAGCCTTGGACGCCTTAATCCAAATTATACTCACCAAATCTCATAAAAGCATCAGAAATCAGAAATGATCATTGATTGATTCATTCAATGGCTTTATGGACGTGACTTACATCCTGCAGTTTATTTCTCCATTCACTGTTGCTTGCGAATCATTTGAACTATAAATATACAGCTCAAAACAAAACATACTGATGCCTGGAAACAGGATTGAAAGAAAACTGTAAAACATGAATGTGAAAATAAATGTTTTACTTATGCTGAAACTTATACTGTTCCTGTTTTTGTTTTCAACAGAAATCCGGCAATTGTCACCACAGAAAAATTCCCCCTGATATAGTTGGAAAACACCAACGGGTGGCGCGAGGTGGATGTTGTAGACGGGGAAACTAACCCCGCAAGACTCAGCAGGGACTGTTGCAGGTTTTGTTGATTTCATCGTAGAAATGATTTGAGGAAGTTTTCTCCTCAGGTGAATCCTGAGTCATAATAGTGGGCAGCTCTCCGGAGCTCAGGTTCTTCAGAGCCCACACTGACAGTAATATGAACCATGGACTCTGATAGTCCTGTAACCTTGGTCATCAAGGCCCCCAATCAGAAGTATGAAGACCAGACCATTATCTGCTTCCTCAACTGGACCGTAGAGAGGTTGAAGAGCCACATCTCCAACGTGTACCCCAGCAAGCCGGTAAGGACTCACATTGTGGCTTTCTCCGATTTAAGTTAAATTCACTTCAACGTGTCTTATCGACCAGGAGTTTTATGATGATGTTTTAGTGGACACAGAATTAGATGCATTTAACTGGATCCATTAAAATTCTTCCTCCAAAGCTCCAGAGTTCAACAACATGTTTTGAGCCAAAACAGACTTTCTTTTGTTTGTTTGGTCCAGAGTCCAACAGTCAAAATCCAAACATATTTAATTTACTTTTAGCGAGGTCAGATAAAAGCAAACATGTGCTACCACTGACTGATGAATATCAGCAGTAGATGATAGGTTAGCCCGACTGAATCCGCATTCCCTGTGGGGATACATCATGTCAGCATGTTTTTGCAACAGGGGAAAAATTCCAGCCACTTCTTGTAACTTGATCTACTTTTCTCTCCAAACAACCAGTATGCTCTGAACAGCCATAGGGGCAAACACAATACATCTGTCTTCATTGTGAGTAGGTATGAGGCTGCTGAGGTTGTTGACAGGTGCATTGTTTTGGTTTCTCTTCCTCACTTTAACCCAGTGATAACTGCATTTTTGAAACGCTTCAGTTTACTCTTAAAGTTTTTACATGTCATACTCAAACTTTTAAACCATGTTGCTCGTTGAGTTTTCAAATACTCAGTGTGCCTGAAGTATGTACTTTAGTTAAATTAAACTTAATAAATTTTCCATTTGAAACACTGCCTTATCAAGTTTCATTGTTTATTTTGGTTGTAAAAAAAAAAAACAAGCTGGAGATACCAAGAGGACAGCTAAGCTTTGATTATGTCACATTATCATTATAAGCAGGTGGAGTGTGCTGTGTTATCATGAAACTGAAGCTACTTAAGCCTCCATTTTTCCTGGGTGCTCTAACTATTTTTGTCCTGTTTGCTTCAAAATTCATCGAATAACGAGTCCATTCTTGACCTTGGAAGCACGTCCACAGTCTAGACATGCTGGTATACAGGGTTAATTTTAGCTCTGAGGCCCAGGTTCTGTTCTGCTCCTTTGCAGTATCACATCCAGTCAGTGGTGCAGTTTTACACAAAACAACTGACGCATCATCCAGCCAGTGAGCTAAATGCACCTGTTTGTTGTTGTTAATGAACAACACATTCACACTTCATTTCATTTCACTACATTTCTGTGTCTGACCATACGACCGTTTTTGTGTTGTAGCTGTCCAAAGACCAGCGACTGGTGTACCTAGGGAGGCTCCTTCAAGACCACCTGCAGCTCAGAGATGTGCTTAATAAGGTAAAGACATGGATGAAATGTAGCCTGTGAAGTACATGTGGAAAGATTGCAAAAAGAAAAATATATTTAGTGTAGCAGTGTTCACGCTGTCGCTGTCATCCGTGTTAAATTTATACTGCTCAAAAACATAATACTTAAACAACATATCCTAGATCTCGATGAATGAAATCCTCCAGTTGATAATCTATTCATTACATAGTGGAATGTGTTAAGAACAAAATAACATAAGAATGATGAATGGAAATCAAAATTATCTATTATCTTTGACTTGCATTGGTATCATTATGTGTTCCTCCCTTTTTTAACAGTGTATAAAAACTAGAACACTTAGACAGAGAGTGAGAGAGTGTTCGGACTGAAATCAAGCCACTGCAAATTACATGAATTACTGAAATTACACACGCTGACCATTATGTTTCCAAATTCAGTAGTTTAAACATTTCTTACCCCTAAAATGCCCCTGGAGGCTCTGCCTCCCATTCTACATTTGGAAACTCTGGGAACCACAAGTAGACCTGCACTCTGAGAGTGAAGTGTTCTGCTGGGATGATATGTTACTATGAGGTCTTTAAGATATGAAGGAGCTTGATCATTAAGTGCTTTTTATGTGAGGAGTAGGATTTTAAATTCTATCCTAGATTTCACAGGAGAGAATGGAGGGAAGCTAATGTAGGAGAAATATGATCTCTCTTACTAATTCCAGTCAGAACTCTGGCTGCAGCATTTTGAATCAGCTGGAGGCTTTTTAGGGAGCTACTGGGACATTCTATTAGAAGGGAATTACAGTAGTCCAGTCTAGAAGTAACAAATGCATCGACTAGTTTTTCAACATCACTTTGAGACAGGATGCTTCTCATTTTTAATTCCTCTGGTGGAAGAAGGCAGTTCTAGAGATTTCTTTTATATGTGAGTTAAAGGAGATATCAAGTCAAAGATAACTCCAAGATTCCTCACAGTAGAGCTGTATTAACATAAACAATGGGCACTGTATGTTACTGTTGCTCAAACTAGATGTACCTAATGTGTACAGCTCTTTCTATGTTTGAGTTAAGAAGAGTTAATCATGTGATTGCTGTAAGCATTTTAATTTTTTTCGTGTGTGCGATATCAAATATTTTACCTAAATGTTTTACTTTATTTTTCATATCTTGAACCAGAAAGGAAATAAATCTGTTATTCCTATTTAGTCAAATTTAAAGTGCAGCTAAAAAAATAAGATAAGGATTTATTGCTTCTGGAAGAAAAACGCTGCAGAAAATCAACTGCATCAGGCTCGGGGACATGGGAGTGTGATGATTTTAATTCACCTCAATCCACCCACCTGTGAGTGCCTTAACTAAGATGAATAAGATGCAGCCAGTCAGTCCTCTGATTGCTTTTAGCGTTTGTTAGAGGACACAGTCTGTGCGTGCGTGCGTGCGTGCGTGCGAGGTGCGTGCGTGCGTGCATGTGAGAGAGTCTCTGTGGGGGAACTGAAACAGGCTGCCGGGGAAACAAAAGCTGATCATGTGTTTTATCAACAAAGGTTTATTGTGTCTGAATTCTGGCCATTTCCACACTAATGCATTCTGTCTTTCACTTTCTCTGATTTTTTTTCTCTTCCTCCTCCTACATCCCTGGCCCCGACTGTTGCCGACCAACAGCAGGATGAATACCACATGATGCATCTAGTGTGCACCTCTCACAGTCCCCCAGGCTCGCCCATACCTCGGAGCCCCTCAACAACCAACTCTTCTGCTGCTGGCTCCAGCGTAAGTAGTCCTACACCCCACTGTCTTCTTGTAAGACACAAACAGTCTGTATATGACGTATGTATATGTGGAAAGGTGATTTTATGTGACTGGCTGAACCATGATGACTTCCACTTGTTTGATTTAGTGCTCCATAGAGTTTGCAGCTTTCGTACAAAACTAAACCATGAAACATGCAGTGCGTTTACATGCAGTTTAGAAATCAGATTACTCAGGGACGATGACTTTCTTTTGGATTTAGATTGGATCAGATTTTTAGTGTACAGAGACAGAACAGACTGATTCTGGGCGTGTTCTTTCTCCCTCTCCATTGTTTTTTTTTTTTTTTTGTTTGTTTGTTTGTTTTGTTTTGTTTTTTAATGTGTCGGAGAACTGAAAGCATGTGTGTGTGTGAGTCGGGGGAGCTGACTGCGCTGACAGAGAGAGACATTGAGACAGACCAGCGCTGCATTTGAAAGCTCAAACTGACTGAATTCAAGAAATTCTCAATGAAAAGGGACTTATTTGACGTGTAGAGGCCACTTTGATAGTTTCAGTTTCTTTAGGAGGACTCGATTTTAAAAACAAAGCACGATCACGCGTGGAATGATTTCCTCATTTAGCTTCGCTCCCCACAGCTGACAGAGAGGTGTCGGCAGCCTTTGTTACGCACATGCGCTCTTCTAAAAAGTCAATTAGAAACCCTGTTACGCGTTTACATGCCATGGTAATCCGCGTTCTCTGGGAGAATTCTACCTAGGAAAACCGGGTTTCTTTAATCCCCTACCCCCATTTTGGAAACCAGGTTTTCTGTCTACATGACAGAGACAAGACAAAGAAATCAGCTTACTCGAGAAAACCGACTAATCAGGTTACTGAGTTCCATGTAAACGAGCTGATGTAGTCATTTAGCCTTTATCCAAAGTGACAGTGTGAGGTTTTGGTGTCTTGTCCCAGGACACTTCAGCATGTAGCCAGGAGGAACTGAGAATCAAACCACTTACCCTAATTGGTAAACAATTGCTGTACCAACTGAGCTACATGCCATAACAAACAGTAGAGATGTCTGAGTCTGTGCTTAGTAGGAGCCATTGTTATTACTGTTATGCGTTTCGTTATCTGTTTTGTGTTTTATTTCAATCTAATCTTACCTCTAGTCAGTGGTCATTTCTGCTTAAGCTATAGCTCAACTCAGTTGCAGTGAAAAAATCTTCACCTGGTGCATCGTTTGCATGTGTGGGAGATAAAACAACTGCTACCTGACATGGAAGTTAGTAGACCTACTGTACATCACATATCGTTACTAAATATGGTTGTGAAATAACATCAGTTGAAGTCTCTGTTAAACGTCCATTCAAGTCCGCAACTGACTGAGTTAAGTCAACACCTAAACTGTTCCGTGTTTCCAGGCAAAGCGCAGGCTGCAGCAGATTTCATGACAAATCCTGTAGTATAGCATTTCATTCAGGCTCTTTTCTACATTATCGGCATTGGACAAATCAGTTTGCAGCTGCAACTAACAATTGTTTGTGGCCATTCTAGTAGGGATGTCCCGATACTGATACCAGTATCAGTCCCGTACTTATGTTGTGTAGTCATACTTGTTATACCATATACCAGTTTTACCAGTTATACTTGTTTATCATACATGTAAAACTTTTCAGATACAGCACATGATACCACTTTATATTGTTGCTGTCAACGGTGTGGAAATAATTTATGATTCAGGTGTTAACACACAGGTAACACACAGTACAGCGAATTTGCTAATACCAGCAGCATAAACCACCACTACACTGTATCGAACACAGGAGAAATTAGTGAAAATGTACAGAGAAAATCTGCAGGCTGTTTAAATAATAGCTACTATACTGAGTTTAGTGTTGGTTGTTGAAAATACCAGCTGATGGAGCTCAGGTATGTCATTCCCAGTCCACACTGTCTTACCTAGGATACGCGACTTCGCGTGAATCATATTCCAAGCAAAACAATTTTGGGGCTCGCACACCAGCCCAGCCATATGAGGTGTATTTGACTCCAGATGTGGGTCGTTCTGTTCATATAGTACTCTGAGACAAAGCAAAAAACACGACAAAGATGATGCTGGGCTGCCTGCCCTGTGTTTTATGTTCATTTTTAGATGTCTCCTGTTGTGTATTTTATTTTGTCACAGTTAGAAAGCAACAGCATCTTAGTTTTTACGTCTTCTGCTGGTAAATTATTTAATTTCAGTTGATGAAAATATTTAATTCTCTCAGAATTCAGACAGCGCTGGCTCCACCTCTCCTGCCACCACACCAAATCAGGACAGTCAGCCGCCCTCTTCCTCCTCCTCCTCCTCCTCTGTCCCAGGAAGTTATGATGGGCTGAGGTATCGGGGAGGCTTTTCCCAGTACACCCCTGGTGTGCCTCAGTGGTAAGCAAGCCCTGATTCACAATCAAAGTAAATTCTATTGAAGTATAAGTGTCTTTCTTGAGAAAATGGGGCAAATGATGTGACGTAGTGTAGCAGAATGGTGTTTTTTTTCTTTTTTTTTTTTTATTGTGAGCTTAAGCACAAGTCTCAGGTTCTAGCTAAAGATAATAGAAAATACACCTCAGTGCAGTGAAGACAATGAAGCAATTGTTTGTTCATGTTGAGTTGAGTTGAGTTGAGGTGCAGGTTCATCATTGTGACCATTGGTAATTTGCATTTCAGCCATATAGATGGTGTTTTTTAGGTTTGATTAGCAGTTGGAAAGCAGAATGGTAAATAGATTATGTTGACGTTAGTCACGTTACAGTATTTAAACTATGTTTAAACTATGTTTAAATACTGTGTGCTGTTGTTTCACAGGCCAGAAGGAGTCCAAGTCCCTTTACAAGGCGGCCTCGCTGCCAACATGCCGCCCCACCCCATGTACATGCCCATGCAGTTGCTGTGGTGGCAGCAGATGTATGCACGACAGTACTACATGCAATAGTGAGTGTTATTCCTCTTCTAATTGGTACTTTATCAGAATTATAAATAGTAGTGAGGTCATGTCCAGAGAATTACTTTAGATGTATTGTATGTTCACCCCTCCTTCGCAGCCAAGCAGCGGTAGCTGCCTCTCAGCCTCCCACCACTGCCCCTCTGTTCCCTCCTACCTCCTCCCCCCATCAGCCCGCTCAGCCAGACGAAGCTGAACAGCTGCCGCTGGGTCCTAACCCAGCCCCCGAGCCCTTACCAGAGAACCAGCCGGCCAACGCCAACATCCAGATGAACGCTCAAGGTGGGCCGGTGTTGAATGATGACGAGCTGAACCGTGATTGGCTGGACTGGCTGTACACAGTGTCTCGTGCTGGCGTCCTGCTTAGCATCGTCTACTTCTACTCGTCTTTTAGCCGTTTCATCATGGTGGTCGGCGCCATGCTGCTGGTCTACCTGTAAGTCAGTGCAGCACTGGAAAAAATAAAGATTCTTTCATTCCATTTTTTTTCTACTTTCCCCACATTTCCTCTTAATTGTATTGAGTGAGAATGTGTGTTTACTGTACAGTTCCACTTTTAAATGTGGCTACACATTTTATGAGAAATAACTTTTTAACCAGAGCAAACATTATCTTGACTTAGGCACCAGGCTGGTTGGTTTCCCTTCAGGATGGAGCAGCAGAACCTTAGAGGAGGAGAAAGGGCTGAGGCTCCTCAGGAAGAAGCAGACAGACACAATGACATACAGGAAATGGTGAGCTGGAGCCTGAAAATCCATAAACTGATATCATGTAGTGTGATGCAAATAGGAACAAATTATTATTATTTTTGTTTTAGAACCAATTAATTTATGCAATTGTTGTTATCACGAGACAAATCAAGCCAAGATCCAGCTTAGATGCTTCTTATTTTCATGCTTCAAAATATTGTTCCTGTGTTTTTCAAATCAAGTCAAGTAGGCTTTATTGTCATTTCATCAATATACAGGGCAGTACACATTGAAACGAAACAACGTTTCCCCGGGACCAAGGTGCTACATTAGACAACATAAATTAAATAAAAATATACACATACTCTAAAACTAAAAAAACAAACAAACTTAAAATACAACTATATATACACAAAGTGCAAGTGTGTAACATGTAGTGCAAAGACAAGACAGAACAAGGAAAAGTAGCGCCATGTTGTGCAATATGGATTGTCCATGTGCAAGTAAGATAAATAATATTTTAAGTGTAAACACTGTCATTGAGATAGACAATGGTGTGTTTTTTTACTTTTCTATGGAAAAAGTGGATGAAAGGAAATATGAACACAAATGCTCTTACTTTGGAATCGTGCAGCTGTGTCTAAAGGGCGAGACTGCCATCTAGTTTTTCACTTGCACTATGGCAGTCACAACAGAAGTATACATTCCTCCAGATCCTAGGAAACAGGAAACATTGAAATTATGTTGATGGTGATCTGCACCAAAATGTTCAACTTTAAGCTAAATTGTATAAAATTGAAGAAAAACAAAACAAACTTCTCATTCTTAACAAAAGCAATGATTGTTTGTCTATAGACTATAGCATCATATGCTCACTGTCTGGATCTCAGTAACCACGTCTGTATCTTGTCTCAGGAACGTTTGATGGACGAGGGGATGGAGGACGATGACAGTGGTGAGGAAGGACACCCAGTCCCTGAGGACCAGATGCAGGCTGCTGCTCTCCCTGAGCCAAACGTCCTCACCACAGCTTGGTCCTTCATCAGCACCTTCCTCACCTCGCTCATCCCAGAGGGACGGCCCCACCCGGCCAACTAGGGGGGACCTTACGTCTCAGATAACCCCTGTCCGTCCTGCCAGCAGGTACTATTCGACAGAAATGCCAACTTTTGTCTCTTTTCTCTCCTAAATACTCAATTCACCTCCAAACCATCTTCACATTTGGTTAAATAACCCTTTTATCAGAGTGGTACAACTACAACTAGTTTGCTGCTAATCTCCTATAGGCTGCCAACAAACTGGTATTTAAAACAGGCAACTAGCTGCAGTCTGAGGTGTCAGTTCTGTGAGGAGTAAGAGACTTAATAAACATTTACAAAACAAATATCAGAAGTGAAATCGTTCTTTTATTTTCCTCGTGGATCGGGAATTCGTCGAGATGAAGTGAGACGTTCGAGGTAGCTGTCTTCCATTTTAAGCAGCGATAAGGTTGCGCTTGTGAAACCTTGAACCCTCTCTGAACTCTTTGAGCGCTGACTGAAATAAGGGCTGTGGCCTAGATCACAAAGGAAACGCAGACAGATGTGTATTTTAACAAACGATGAAAAAACTACATCCATGAAGACATTTTCATCTATGCACATGAAGTGCATATAAACACTGCAGTCACTGATGCAAATTGTTTTCCCACTTTGTGTATTATTATTATTAAAATGATCTATTTACACATGTAAGTATATGCATCTGTTGATTCCTGAATATATGCTTTTTTTCAATAAAAATATTGCTTTAATTTGACTTGTCTGTTGGGTTTTACTTTAAGGATTGCTTTCTGTAGTTTTTGTAATGTCCTCCAGGTGGCAGTGTTCGTGCAGATGTTTCAGTGGCTCAGGCCTGAAGTAGTTTAAGTCCATCTCCAACTTTTAAATGCAGTCACATATTTGACCTCTTCTACTTGATCAGTTTTCCTTTTAAGTGAATAAACTTTGCATTAGCAAAGAAAACCTGCTATTGGAAGACAGTACTAATGTTTGCTGATTACAGGTCTTTGTATGGTTATAGAAATATTCCTTAAAAAAAAAAACATTGTTTCCTGCTACAATGGTCATTTACCATGATATCAATGTCTACACTGTATTTCTATGTGTGTGTAAACGTTTGAGCAGTAGTGTACACGAAGCCAGATTGTTTTAGATTTCAGAGAGCACATTATCCTGCTTCACCTCCCATCACGGCCTGCGCTGAAATATCTGCATCTACAGTATTTGATGGATTGTCATCAAGTTTTGTACAGACAGCGTCATGCATGGTTCCAAGAAGACAATACGTATGATAACAATGGGGAAAATAATCATTGATACTTGTGGACATGCAGCTGCAATATGTTATTACAATGAAATGGGATACACACATTTATGTAGCGCCATCATCAGATAAACTGTTTAATATTCACAATAAATATGTGCAAAACAAATAACAATTCCATGCAAATCGGTTGGTCTTTGTGCTAATTAGCACATGCAACGTCATAGTGTGCCTCAGATGATGAGCATGGTAGTCATCAGCCTGTTACTGTTGTGAGACCTGTCACATTTACTGCTGCTGTGTCTTTGTACAGCCTCGCCGAGGTGTCGGTGCGTCCTGTCAGAAACTGAATGCAGTAATTATTACTCCAATGGAGGAAATGGGATGATGTCTTCTTGGCGGTAGACGGTGGAAGGGAGAATGTGTTTCATTGACTTCACTTGCTGAGAACTGCAGATATTGGGAGTCAAATTGTCCTTGAGTTTTGAGAGGAGGGTAACTTAATGAAAGTTTGCCCCTGTTGGATGTTTCAGTTAGACATGCGCAGACTTGCACCACTGACACTATCCTCACAGATAGAGAGGTGAGTGGGGAAGCAGCTCAGACAGTGATGCACTTCAGAGAGTCCTCCAAAACCCCCTAATCAAATGACCATGGATTTTTGTGTAGTTGGTCGTAGAAGGCCCAATTAATTATGCATGACAGCGGCTTGACGGCCCCCCAAGCCACCGATCCAATCAGGTTAGGATCCCTCCTCCTCCCTCATCCCCATGGCTCTGGGGCGAGGGTTAGCCTCCCCTTATCTGAGGGAGAGATTTCTCTAAGAGGGTGTTTGGGGCCTTGTAAGACATTTAATCATCGTAATAAGTCCTTGTTATGCAGCCGGCTCTCTCCTGTTTCCCTGCTATCAGACCTTGTTGTCTTTACAGACACAGCGGTTGAGCTGGACACCTGCCACAGAGGAGAGAAAGGAGAAAGAGAGAGTTTATTAGGTAAGCAGAGAGAAGATGTGGAGGAGAGATAAAGAGTGTGGCACCTCTGAGGATCGGATGGTGATGCACTGCAGCACCAGCTATCTGTAAAAGCACACTGGCTGAGCATGTGCAGGAAAAGTTTCATGTACTGACTACAGCCTGACCAATACATCAGATTGATTGATCTGATAATATTGGCTGATTTTTCTTATCACAGATATTGATGAATGCCAATAATGAAAATGCACAAATAGTAAGGAGCAGTAGTCAAGTCTCCATCCAAATGTAGTGCAAATTTTTAAATAAGAGCAAAAAGAAAATAATAATAAATAAATGTTAAAACACAAATCGCCTTCGTCAAACCTCACAGGATGGAAAACAACATAAGAGACAGACACATGGAATTACTGTTTGTTCAGTGCATTTGTTTAAGAAAAGTTATACGGTATCCTCATCATTCACCTCTTCAGTGGAAACCTGAGGACACACTTCCTGTATGTAATCATTTATTTATGCTTTTTGAAAATTGGTGGAATTTCAACACTGTTCTTTTAATCCTCAAAATTAAAAATGAGTGAATGGCTGTGACCACATCCAGTGCTGTAAAAAGTGTTTGCCCTCCTGCAGATTTTTATTTATTTTTTGTCACACTTGATCATCACAGATTTTAATATTACACAAAATATATCCTAAGTAAATACAAAATGCAGTTTTTAAATAATGACAACAACAACTGCAATCAAGCATTAACTGCAATAACTGGCAATGAGCTTTTCACATCACAGGCAGGTTAATTTAGTTGGATGATCTGAATCATTTAAATGTGACACATATGCAAAAAATAGAAAAAAAAAATCAGCAAGGGGGTAAATCACAGCACTGTACCAGTAGAGTGTCAAGTAGAGACCATTTTAATGTAGAGCTGAAATTATACATTTTTGAAGCTTCACCTATTTTAAAAATTGATTTACTGTGTTAGTTATTTTATGTAGAACACAGAATAGCCACTGCCGCCAGCTTCTACCAAGGGAGGACAGTTTTTCTTTGTCATACACTTTGTGGCAATGAACTAAACAGGTTTTGAACTCTGGATCAGATAAAAGAAGTTTTTTGCCTACCTTAAATTAAATATCGAACAGACTTTGGTTATGTTTGTGCTGAACACCAAACACAATGTTTTAATAACCCAAGACTATGCAGAGGAGGTGGAAGCACTTCATGCACACTACAGTAGCTTTCCCTAAGGTTGCATACAGCCACAGTCTCCAGCAATAAGTCTTTTTATATTCTGAGAGGCACAACGCTCATTGGCATTCAAGACAGGACAGAAAATGTCCCCCCACATCTCACACCAGGTGGAAATTGTGCCCTTACATTGTTATTTGTGAGGCAACATCATGTTAAATGTTAAGTGAATTTCCTGTGTGTGACACTGAAAGGAGACTTGCATCGTTTTGCCAACGTAAGCCTCCTACTCCTTACTGTCAGAAATACTCTACATACAAGGTAAGTCGTGATTAACGTGATTATCTTATGATTCAATTGGCTACCAAATATAAATGGGCCCATATTAGAACAACATACAGTTTTTGCATTAGCTTCTGTTTAAATGTAACAGACATGTAGTCACAGAGTCTCTGGACATTAAGGACGAGACTAATTTTATTAATTTATATGCAGTTGGAAAAGTTTTTCCCTTAGTGGAAGTGGTCTTTTTAACTTATGTTGGAGTATAAATATTCCACAAGACATAATTATTCTACTGCATTTTAATTAATACATAAAGCTGTTGTAATCAGTATTTTAATTTAGTATGACAGTTGTTTTTTGTAATGAGAAATTTAATGAGAAACTTATCAGCAGTCAGGTCATCAATACACACCAGTGCCCCGGTGATACTGGCAGCCATACATGTCCATGCCACAGCACTGCCACCACCATGTTTGACAGATGATGTGGTAGCTTTGGATCATGAGCTGCTCCTTTCCTTCACCACACTTTTCTCTTCCCATCATTCAGGTACAGGTTGGATTTGGTTTCATCTGTCCAAACAATCCTAACCCAGAACTGGTCAGGTCTTTTTAGGTGTTTTCTGGCCATTCGTCTCTGTGACACAACAACCTCCTCAAAAGTGTTTTCAAATCGACTAGAAAGGGCTTTTTCTTCTGTGATCGTCCACTTTAGTTGTCTCCTGTCGTCTTTCAGGCTTTTTACTGTTGCTGAGCTGCCAGTTAATTCCTTCTTTTTAAGAACCTTCCAGACTGTTGTATTGGCCACTCCCAATGTTTTTACTATCTCTCTGATGGGTTAGTTTTATTTTCTTAGACTAAGGGTGGTCTGTCGTGTTTGGAGTTCCAGTCAAATGTTATCAAATGCAGACGTAATACTTCGAACCACCACCACCAGTCTTTTATCTGCTTCATTAGTCGAGTAACGAAGAACCAGGTCACATCTGATCAGTCAACTGCTTGTCATCCATTTTTTCCATTGTTTAAAATGTGCGTGTGTTAAAATGGCTGAATAGTTAATGTCGCACTTTGGCAAACCCCTCAAATTAACGCGGAAAGGCTGGACTTCACTCACATCTTGAATGATTCACTTCACAGAAGAAGAATTACTCAAAATATTTCATTATTTACCAACCTGTCTGTAGGTAGCAAGAGCATGGGCACATTTTCTGCGTAGTATGAGTCTGTTTATTATTTTTAATTAACCAAGTTATTAAGACAAAACAGAAGTTCAAACTAAGCAATCATAATTTATAGGCAGAAGCTGTGTTAATCTCTCACACACTTTCTCTGGTTCAGGTGTAGGAGACTGGGTTCAGGTGTGATCCCTTTCACTTACCTGCAGCAGATCCCAGGGCTTCTTCTGATGTTTGTCTCCATACAGGTGAGCTCCTTTAGTCATGGTAGTGGAACTATATGATAATTGTACAGTCTCTTAGTTCCTGTATACCCCGTGGCATGTGTGTAGTGGTAATACTTACAGAAATTAGGATAAACCTGCCGAACATTATACAAAGCATTGATATAGACTGTCATATTTTATAAAACAAACAATTTCTTTGAGCAGTTTATTAAAAAGAGTAACAGTGAAGTAAAACAGGTTGACACAGCACACCACTCTCATGAGAGGGTCCAGCAAAGAACAAGTTAAAAATCTGTGAACATACTAATATAGTTGCAACCTTTACTTTTACTTTGAAAAATAGCATAGTGGTATAAAGTATGTAAAATGGAAATACTCACAAGTAGCTTTTCAGAATTGTACATACAGTTACTTTTCACCACTGATCTTAGTTTCTCAAATAGCATTACTAAAAAGCATTTCATGGTCTCATAAACATCAGACTATATACTATAACCGCTGCTGCAGCCTTAATGTCAGCCTGCATTTGGTCTTGGGGATCTTTGGCAGAATCACTTGCGTTTGAGCCGAAGTCCAACTGTTTGTGGGCAGGAAGTGAAATTAGTTTGTCGTCCGTTTGTCCTCAGGCAACTTTGCTTTCAAGGTATATTTCCTCTAAAATGATTTTTCCATTGTTTGCCAACGGGATTCACATTTCACCACAAACTCTTCTGCGTGATTGTGTCCTTTGTCCTCCCTGAAGCACTTTGTGGCCTGTTTGTTAAAAGCACTTTATCGCTAAATTTGACTTGGCACATCTTGTCAGGGGAGATTGCAGCTGATGAGACTCTTGACCTGCAGATAAAACATCCATTAAGTGGCATGTCTGGGGCGATTCTGTACTCTTACCCTATTAGCATATTGTTAGCCATTTGCAAGATGGTGCAGCAATGGATACACGCTGCTGTACTGCAGCCAGTCACCACGCCATAAAGAACCACCTCTCACTCTGCTGCTGTGCTAAATGTCGTCTCTGACGTTGTAATGCTCGCTGGCTGTGCTCCGCCAGACAATTCAAATGACCGCTAAAAGCCTGAGGGAGGAAAAAAAAAGCCAAAATGCAAAATTGATGGAAATGACATTAGATTCAACTCATGTTCCTCACTGTGTAAATTATGCCCCAAAATGGACTCTCAGGCCTGACTGTTAGCTCCAATTTGGAAGGCCATACCTCATGGTGGCTCGTCTTGCCCTTCCCCTCTCCCTTTAATCCAATCAGACCCACATGGATGTTATTTATTTGTTTATTTATTTATTTTCGAAGGATGTAACCGATTCTTATCAGGGCAGAAGTGGGGCCTTCTTCCTGGTGAAACAGTGACTAACGTCCAGCCATCGATCCGTCAGTTCGTCTGCGGTGGCGGGTGATGGGTCTGGTGATAGACCGCTGTGTGTGCATGTGTGTGCACTTCATACTAGAGTCAGTGGTGCAAATATGGTTGTTTTTAAGTTCATGAATTGTATGTGAGAGTGACACAACCTTAACTTGGTAAACCATATGTGGTTTAGTTTTTTTTCCAGATCATGTTATTAGTGATGAATTATTTTTACCATTTATGTTGATTTTTTTTTCTTTGATTACTTGAATTGAAGCTCCAGCAAAATGCCCCAAATCCAAAATATCACAGAGTAACCATCTGAAGATGATAGATTTTAATTATCTGTCTAATTGGGTCCACCAACCATCCTAGTATCTGTGTTGGATTTTCTCATTCTCTAGAAGAGACACAGTCCAAAAAAAAAAAATCATTAGATAGATTGATGCTGTTTGCAATAATGTTAATGTCATCTAGAGAAGCATTAACAGGTTTTAATGGAAATTAAAATTATTATCAGGGACAGATTAATGACTCATTTGAGAATTGTACTAACTTTGTTAGAATTTGCTGATTATGTCCAGTTTTATTTGATAATGAACATACTAGTTTCTTTCAGGTCACCCATTAAGATTTAAAACCAGAAATATGAACCCACACAGTAAATCACAGGCATGTTTAAGAATACCTACCTACATGTAGACATATCAGATTAGATACTGAAAAGAAGCACAGGCATTTTTGATTTCATCTTATAACATAACAATAACTAATAAATACACACTAGTGACACTCCCATCAACACAGACAAACCTATTTATTCATATCCCTGTGTGAACAATTGTAATTGACCATCCTGTGCCACCTTTTCTCTACTGAGTTTCCCCAGTATTATAAATGCACTTTGGTTTCATAGCTGTGCCACCTCAGCACTGTCTACACTGTGGAAGTCATACTTTTATTTTATTTTAACTTGTTGATCAAAACTACAATACACCACGTATTATAATGCATCAGCTTCTACTGACTGATGATGCATTATAAGCAGATCATGATGGATCAGGTGTTAATACACAACAGTAACCTGGTTTCTATTGGCAGTATCCAACTGGCATATGCAGGTTTTATAAATTTTGGATGTGTTTTAAGTGTGTAAAATATAAAAATATGAATATAACAGGGACTTTATCAAAATGTGAACATACTCATGGATGTCTCTGCTTTTGTTTGTGCAGAATCAAGATAAAACCCACAAAAAACTTTATTTATCTGTGTTTTTATCCAATAATAAGTCTAACTGTTTTAGAAAGTTTTAGACTTTGTTTTAATGTAGATGCCGCTCACATGTGGCACCTTCCTGATTGTTTTTTTGTTTGTTTGTTGTTATTTTTTGCATTTATTTATTTGTCACACACTGTGACTCAGGTTTTGATATTACACAAAGACAACCTGAATAAAATGCAGTTTTAAAATTATTTATAAGGGAAAAAAGCTGTTTAAACCTGACTGACCCTGTGTAAAAAATCCCTTATGTGCACTCACAGTGAGCATTAATAGTGGTGAATAACACAGTGGTGAACCTTCCCAGGAGTGACCAGCCTACCAAAATTACTCCAAGAGCATGACGACTCATCCAGAAGGTCACAAAAGAACCCAAAACAACATTTACAGAACTGCAGGTCTCACTGCCTCAGTTAAGGTCAGTGTTCATGATTCAGCAATAAGAAAGACACTGAGCTAAAATGGCATCATGGGAGAGGGTAAAAGACACTGCTGACCAAAAAGAACACAAGGCTTATCTCACATTTGCTGAAAACATCTTAACTATTCCCAAGACTTTTGGACAAATATTCTGTGGACTGATGAGACAAAGAGGGAGTGTGTCCTGTTACATCTGGAGTAAAACTAACACGGCATTTTATATAAAGAACATCATATTAACAGTCAGTCATGGTGGTGGTAGTGATGGTCTAGAGCAGCTCTGCAGCTTCAGGACGTAGACGACTTGTCATAATTGATGGAACCATGAATTCTCTACCAGAAAATCCTGTAGGAGAATATCTAACATCAGTTCATGACCTCAAGCAGGAGAAAGAACTGAAACGCACCTGCAAGTCCACCAAAACAAAAACAAGGTTTTGGAGTGGCCTAGTAAAAGCCTGGACTTAAATCTGATTGAGATCCTGTGGCATGGCCTTAAACCTTAAACCTTCCAATGTGGCTGAATTAAAACTATTCTGCAAGGAAGAGTGAGCCCAAATTCCTTCACAGTGACGTGAAAGACTCACTGCCAGTTAACGCAAACGCTCGATTGCGGCTGTTGCCACCAAGGGTGAAACAACCAGTTATTAGTTTAAGGGAGCAATTACTTTTTCACATAGAGCCAGGCAGGTTTGGAGCTTTTTTCCCTTAATAAATGAAATTAACATTTAAAAACTGTATTTTGTATTTACTCAGGTTATCGTTGTGTAATATTAAAATTAGTTTGATGATCTGAATCATTTAACTGTGACAAATGCACACACACACACACACAAATATAAAATCAGGAAGGGGGCAAATACTTTTTCACTGCACTGTATTACACATGCCTCATGTCTAAATAATGAATGATGTCTCATCAGAGAAGATCCCAGATACAGACGACATGAGATATTACAGAGACTTAGACTCTGTTCAGGAGAACAGCAGGTTCTGCGACATCAGACCTGTTTCACAGCTGTACCCCCTTTTCCATGGCAGATGTTGGTGGATGTGTTAGCTGCTATGTAAGAACTTACAGTGCATCAATTACATTAGCAAACATATTACAGCACTGAGTTCCATCCATAAGCAGCCGCCTACCCGTTTCTGTTTTTTTACTTGGTGCTACATAATTAACTCTTTTCCTTACATTGACTTTGTTTCTTACACCAATGCTAATTTGTCCTGGGTCCTTCCATTATTACTCTTACTGTTTCACTGTGGACCATTCCATTATACAGCATAAATTTCTCTCCCATGTTTCAGACCCTCATTGGAAACCCATTCACAGAAGCTGCACTCCACACACAGTTCACTAAATGAACCACATATGGTGTTTTTCACGCTAGTTCAGTCCTGTGTTTTTCCTGCTCTTATTCAAAATGTAGATGGAATTCAGCCATTAATACTTTTCTCTTGTGACATGTCAGACACTTTGTGAGGCTGTGGAGGCTGTTGTGTCTTTTTCTAACCATCTTGAGTCAGTTGAGTCACTGTGCTTGCATTTACATTTAGGAATAATTGTAAATTTTTAATTTAACATGGAAACCACTTTATGTTCAAATGGCACTAGGTAATTGTTGGAGAATAGTAAGAATGTGTGCTGTATAAATTGTTGCGAGGACTTTCTTTCTCAGTTTCGATCACAGTGAGTTTTCTCCCTTAAACTGACTCTGATCAACTTTTAAACTTACTGAATTACTGCAGTGTGAAATATTCTACATGAATTTAGTGGAATCAACTGAGCTTTTTAACTTACTGTGAATTTCTGTTTTATTAATCTCCAGTCTAGTTTAACTTTAAATAACATCTGAATGTGAACTTTTCTGACCTTTTAACTGATTTCAGGTTGACTGAATGAACTGCTGAGAGTTCACTCATTCACTCAACTCATTAAACAAAGTTTTATTGATACTAAATTAGCTCAAATTAGATACTAAATCTTCTAACAGTCATCAACAGTCAGAGACTCTTCTCTTTGAAGTTTAATAATGAAGCGGCTTCTTTTCATAATGAAAAAATAATGTAAAAATAATATAAAAGGACCAAAAGATCTGTTTGACCATGGACAAGAAGTTTTCTGCCATGGAAAATGTGACATAAGTCATTGTGGTAAATAAATTTGATAACTTACAAAAAAATCATACTGAGACAAATTCATATTAATTATGTTTTTCAACTTCCGCTTGTGCATTCAAACAACCTTTTCCAATGCAGTTGATGAACTTTCACTTCTAAGTTTAAGAGACTTGAAATGTTTAACAATTTGATTCCCTCTTATAACGGATAAGGTCTTTTTAAAACCCCATACATACAGGTATACAGTTACTCTGTTGGGAAAAGTATAAAATGCAACTTGTTGGTAAAAAATATCCCCCCCCCAAAAAAGAAGTCCAGTAAAAATGAGCCTTAAAATTTTACAAATAAACAACAGCCTAATTACTGTGATTTAATGAACATGCTGTTAACTAAAGCACCCATTAAAATGAATGGATAACAATTTTAAGTTAAAAGACAACCGTTGTTTATAAGTTCTGCTAATAAAAAATTATAATTTAAAATCGGATTAGCTTGAAAATAATGTTTTTGTTGAGTTAATAAAAATATATTAACTGATTCCACTAAAATCCTGAATAAGAATTTACAGTGTATAAAGTATTTTTCTTTGCACCTGAACATCTGGATAATTAATTATTGAATAAATATCCCCAACATTGGGATATGTCTGTATATCTACTGCGCCAGTGACATAAAAAGTGATTACCATTTAAATAAGTGAAGCCACCACATGTGAGCACTGTGTACAGCAGCTGAACACTAGGTGGTGATGTGGTATAGGTTTGTAATAGTAAACACGAGAGCAGTGTTGTGTTTTTGTCGTCTTTCTTTGTGACATTTAAGAGATTTTTTTCCTGGCTTTTAAAATCACATTTCCTCCTGAACATTTAATGACATTACACCTCGTGACGTCAAACTAGATGCTCCAGAGTCATTTGAATATTTTTAAAAACAGTCTCACTGAATTGTCAGTGTACAGAACCTAAAGAAAATCTCTCTTTCTCAGTTGTAGTTTTTGAATTATTTCATGATTTAATTGATTTCTGACAATCTGTGATGGAGAAGAAGGAGAAAGGTGAACACATTTTCAGTCAGTGAAAAAAAAACTCAGTGTTTGGGTGTTGATATATATTTCTCAAGGTTTACAATTTACAAACTATTATCTTAAATGCGGCATATTACATACATATTATTTCCAGGGAGTAAAATAAATATATTGCACATAAAAATTGTCAATACACAATGTTGTTCAGTGATGTATTCAGATTATGGCATTAAAAAATAAAAGAAACTAAATGTTATTTTCAAATGTGTGTTGACGGTGTGCGTATGGTTCAAAAAGGAAAATACACTTCACATCAGATTAGATTTCTAAAGCATGAAAATGGGAGGAAAAGGTAAAGACTTCTTGTCTTTCCTCAACAAGATCCTGAATCAAACTGCACATCAGTAATGTGCGAGAACAGACCATTTGTGTTCCTCGTGTTGTATAAATGGGATGAATGCAGCTCGTGTAACGCAACAGTCGTTTTGTTCTTTGCATTCGTTGCATTCCTCCACAGGACATCGTTTCCGTTACACACACCAAGAAGACATGTTTCTCAGTTTGTCCATAAACATGGCAGGCTCTCTGCACAAAAAGAAAATCTGCTCCTGAACCAAATTGATATTTCTCTTTGCATAATAAATCTCAATTTTGAATGAAAACAAGACAGGACGGATTGAACAGACAGCTGCACTAAAGCCGAGAAGCCGACTTGAATAGAGACCAGTTGATTTATAGCTGGCTTATATTGAAAAGGTCCATCTCTACAGGTAATACTAGATTTTTATGGCCAATGATAATAATAATGATAAAGTTGCAACAATTTAGAAATCAACAGATTAGTTTCTCCACAACATGATTTTACCATCTATTAATGTTTTTTGTCACTATTAAAGCATAAATAAAAAAAAAAGTTGATAGTTAAAAAATGAATTCCAACAAGCTGAAACTGTTCCTAAAATTTGAATCCTTCACAATTTATTTAATGGAGAAAATTATTTTATCATAAAATTGCTGATGATGATCATCATCATCTGCAGACAGAAAAATAATCTTGTGTGTGCTCACTGGAGTGCCAAATCGCTTAAAACACATTTTGACATAAACACCAATACGTTGACCCGTCAGTGTTTCTGTCTTTTCATCTCTTGTTATAGACGACATAATAAAATGTACTGCATAACAGCAGCATAAACTCCAGGTAGGAGCGTCCCACAGAACAGGTGTGTTTGTAATTCATTCAAATAAGCTGGAATACTCAAATGCACTGGATACTCGACCAGTGAGCTGCCGTTTTCATCAACCTGCGCCTTCGCTAAATGCAGGAATCAACTCCAGCAGAGTTTGAGCATTTCCAGGTGTGGACGCTGTTAATAGGCTGCAGTCTGAAAACATGGTGCACACTTCATGTTGTGCTGCCTGCTGTTTCCTTCCTTCAAGACCAGTGGAAACACATTAGTGGCCAGTCTAAATATATTGAAATACTGAATTAAACTATGCCTGACCGATGGTCCTCGAGTGTCTATGATTTGAGGCCCGGTCGCACCAGAAAGTGACACAGCAGGAATTCATCCATGTGGTTCACAGGTCAGGTCACACAAAGTGTAGTCTGCGATAATAGAACTGTACAGACAGTTTGCTGATGCTCAACGTTCAAGTTATAAGAAAAATCTATTTACAACAGATTTATCCACCATGAGAGGTCGAGCAGTTTTTTTTTTCCTGCTCATGGAAATTTGAGGTGTTTCAGTTATAATGGTGTTGGGTTTTACTCAGTGCTACAAAGTGGGACAAATTAGCAGCAAGGCTGACTGGTCCTGCATCCAGCTCTATTAATATGTCTGTGTTATTTACTTCACCAACACGAGTGAATCCACAGCTGAGAAATGTTGGTGTGACCAGGCCTTTACAGAAAAATCCTTCACCGGTGTCGTAGTTGAGCTTATTCATCCCATATTATCCCATACAAAGTTAACCCAGTGTGTTTGTCTACTGCTGTCAGCATGCGTCCTATGATTTTTTTTTTTTTTTTTTCTGGCAGTCTACAGTGAGAATTTTCCTGTGAGTAAATGTGACATTTTCATCTCTGCACAATGCATTTTAACATATACTTCCATCAGAGCATGACGTTTTCAACTGTACATATGGCTGAATATCTAGAAAACACAGAAAAGCTCAAATGTTCAGACTCAGGCTGAGCCTTGGTGTCCAACATGGTGAGTCTCTCCAGTCGGCATCGTCTCAGTCTGCGATGCTGAAGGCTCGTGCAGCACCCTGCCCCCTTTAAAGCTTTAGTGAAGGCCCTGCAGCCAGTAGTGGCTTTTACATCTTTTAAGGAAGGCTGGGTCTTCTAAATATGTTAAAATGGGTTTGAGTTGAGGATCCACTTTGTGTTCTTCAAGGGCTAGATCAAACATGCGCCTTTATCGTCTTGGTTTGTGTTGAGGTCGTAAAGAATCTGTAGAAACCTCTGGACTTGCTGGAGTTCCCACAGCTCCTCCAGTCTGTTCTTTGGGATTAGCTTTCAGTACGCCAAATCCTCTTTGCGTCGTTAATATTATATCACTCACTGCAGGTGAACTATTTACAGAGACCAGAGGGGAAGATACAAACTGAATGAGGAGTGATCACTTGTTGCACTGGATTTGGGGTGAGGGTCCGAATGAGGTTCAGACATCTCCTCCCCTCTGCGGAGTCATACAAAGGGCGTCATGACCGTGGAGGAGTGGCGCAGTCCCTGGATGGCAGCGTACGGCCCCTGCTGGAAGTAGTGGTGGTAGCGGGGCATGTGGAAGGACGGGAAGGATGGGCCGCTCCCCTGCATGGTTCCAGCCAGAGCAGTGGGCGTCAGAGGCATGCCCAGCCGGCTGTAGGGAGGCAGGGAGCCCTGGATGGGGTGGGGCAGAGAGGCGGTGCTCGTGCCCATTGCGGAGAGGGACTGTGGGTGCTGGAAGCCTGAGAAGCCCGAGGTGGTGGTGACCCAGGAGCTCAGAGAGAGGTTGTCTGAGGCGGTGAATGCCGAGCCTGAGGAGACATGAGTGGATGTAAAGTCTGGTGATACGTTGTTCTTATTATTAACCAACAATAGACTGATGCAACAGCATTTACTGCCTGATATAAGACATCAGTGAGTCACATCAGTGCACTGGGTGACATCATTCAGTAACATTAATATGCGTCATGCAGTCCCACACACACCATCCTGCTGCTGGAAATACAGCAGCCACTGGAGAACCAACAGGTAAAGCATCAGTTTCCTCACCTCTTGTGTGTGTGGAGTGTCCGTCCTCGCCCAGGTTCTCCTCGTCGCCTGCGTAGGTTCGGATCGGCGACCGGGCGTATGAGTGCTTGTGGATCAGATTCTCAACACTTTCCCTGCAGCAGAAACCAAAGACAGAGCCCCAAAATGAATCTCTTTAGTTCACTTCACCAAAACTAAAGCCTGAACTGGAAATGCATTTTTAAATTTGTCTAAATGTTC
>OMLM01005712.1:17369-36630 GCA_900302695.1 Helostoma temminkii | reverse complement strand
CAGTCATTCTTATATATATATAAATATATTATAAAATTGATATTTTGTCCTGTATGTGGTAGACAATTACAAAACTTGACTGTAGTTGTGACAAATGATATTAAAATAAAAAAATTAAAATATACTTTTATTAGACCTCCAAATAATATCCACATTAACTACTATTGTTACTTAACTACAAGAATAAAAGCAATATTCATTTCAGTACCAGCACACAGTGGATAAACTGTAAAAAAAACCCATCCAGATCAGGTGTTCACGCCAACATGTTTACTCAAGATTCCTTTGTATGAAAGCCTTAGAGCAATAAGTCCACCTGGCATTCGTGTCTTTCAAAAGAGAAGAAACTGAAGCTCTGAGCTGCTCAGCAGAAGAGTAAATGAAAAAAGAGCTACCTTGAGCTGTTTCTCTTTCTGGGCGAGTTGTGTTTTGAGACGTTCCACCAGGTTTTTCATAGTGTTGCTGGGGGAGCGCACATTGGCCTCCTTCTGCGCCTCTAGTTCAGTACGGAGGTAGTTCATCTCCTTCTCCATCTGGGCAATCTGGCTCCTCTGATCCTCAGTCTCACCAGTCAGAGCCTTTATCTGGGCAATATGATACTCTTCAAGCCTGCAACAAATCCTCACTGTGAGCTTAATAACAAAAACTTTCTTAACCAGTGTTAAAATATATACTTTAAGCCTTCTTCTGATGTATATCTTATAGCAGCGGAGGGAAGTATTTTGACTTTTCTCCAGGATATTACTACTGACTCAACGTTCACTGTTTATGACTTTCATTTTATAACTTAAGGCTTAATGCTACAATATGCACCTTTGGAAATCAAGCATATTAGAGAAATCAGTCCACCCAGAGAGTTAAATCCTGTGTCAAAACCTATTTTGTCTCAGATGTGCACAAGATACTCTTTCACATCATTAAGGAGGCACTGGGTTTGACACTGACTGGTTAGAGGGGGGCGCCACACTCAAAGGCCTTTATAATAGACAGTTAGTGGTGGTGTTGTATTTGAATTTTTTTTTTTAATGATTTGTCCAGGTCCACTCATGTCATGAAAATTTGAATTGGTGTCCTCATGTAACTGGAACACATGTCCTAATGCACTACTAATTACTCGAAAGCTCATTTTAATCTGCTTTCCGTTAGCTGCTTTTTAATTAAACTTTTAACTCTTTAAGTTGCCTTATTCATCTTATTCCTGAACTGACATTCACAGCTGTTTCTACCTCTTCACTGAAGCCACACACATTAAGTGGAATTTTCCATCCATACGCCACAACAAAGCAGATAATATGGATTCATGTAATACTAAATATATTATATTTATACTTCTTTAAAAGAAAACAAAAATACTGCTCCTTTTTTATGTCTTGCAGTTTGAGGAAGTAAGAAAAATACTCTGGGACTTCTGAGGCTAAAAGATACCCTGTATAAAACAATTAACTGTGTCCTGGCACTGACCCTGCTGTTCTGTACATCATGTCCAGTATATTACTTCATGGCTTTTCATAACTTAGATGTAATCCTGCCTGAGATCCCTGATAGTCTGGGTTTGCCGTTTCATTAGTACTGGACTTTTCACAGTTGCAATATGTCCTGTTAATCTGACTTTCACAAAATTCCCTCCATGGTTCACTTATCCCTGACCAAACAGGGTAAAATACCAAACCATACACAGTTTACTAAAAGGACTGCAACGCAATGTGATTTGTCTAATTAACACTCATCACAGCTGAGTGTCAGTGTTCCATAGTTGTTTACACTTTATATATCAAAAATCAGTTATTTAAAGTCCTTATACATTTCTTGCTTACGTAAAGAACTACATAAAGAACTAAATTAAAGAAAACAAAGTTTTCTGAATTTTACTCTAAGTTTAATAAA
Source organism: Helostoma temminkii (assembly GCA_900302695.1). Lineage (NCBI taxonomy): Eukaryota > Metazoa > Chordata > Actinopteri > Anabantiformes > Helostomatidae > Helostoma > Helostoma temminkii. The sequence continues at coordinate 34,746 of OMLM01005712.1, read as the reverse complement.
CCAACCGCTAGGTAAAAAAATAAAAAATAAAAAATGATAATCACTTTGACATCTCATCAGTGTGTTTGTTAGCCTGTGTTTCCATGGCACTTCTCTGTCGCTCCAGCTCAGCAGTGGTCAGCTTCAGCTTCTCTGTGACAGAGGACAGTGAGATGTCCTGTTCTGCCACTGTCTGCTCTAACTCAGCCAGACGCTCCAGATGTTTGGAGGTTGGTATTTTGATAGTAGGCTTCTTCATCAGTTCCTGGACAAAGAAAGGAGGGGACATTAAATAAAACCTAATACTGATTCATCAAAGCACAGCTTGAAATTTCAAATAGCTGAATGTAGCTTGTATAGATGAAGACAGACCATTAATGCTGCTGTTGCTGCTCTGCTAATATGCTGCTCACTCTGTGCAGACACATTGATTGCGTTTACATACACTTATGTAATCAGGTTTCTTTCAAAATCGGGGAACAAGTTTTCATGCTGCATAAAAAATATAAAAAAACCTGGTCACTGGAAATCAGCGTATACATGCAGGGGAAAAATAATCAGATTTCTACTCTCCCTCTGGCTTATTATGGAAACATAGTTCACAGATTTAAACTGTATATAAACAAAAGTTTCTGCTTTGACGTGAACAACATGTTCGGGGGAGCTGACAGCGCTGAGAGACATGCAGACAGTTCCATTTCACAGTGCAAACTGAAGACTGAATTAAAGAAATACCAAGTGAAAAGTGACTTATTTAGACGTCTATGTGAAACTTTGTGTTGCTTTCAATCTTAATTGGCCGTTAGCCAGACCTGCTTTAAATTCTGTCTGCAGCCTTTGTTATGAACATGCACTCTTGTAAAAAGCTGTTTAGAAACCTAGTTAAGCAGTTAGTTGGTAAATCAGAGTTATCTGGGAGAAATCTACGTGGGGAACTCAGGTTTCACTAATTCCCTACCCCGATTATGAAAACCAGATTTCCCATTTAGATGACAGTTAAGAAATAAGTTTACTTGGGAAGGCCGACTGTAACCTGGTTACTTAAGTCCATGTAAAAGCACTGACTGTTAGAGACATGGACACATGCATACCATTGCTGTCTGTTTGAAGCGGTCCAGGGACGTGTCAGTAAAGCAGTCCAGCTTTTGATGCAACATTAGGAGCTCCTCCTGGTGTTTCTTTATCATCTCCTCCTGATCCTGTGATCAATAAAATGTTGTCAAAATGGAACAGAGAAAAACGTAAAACATAACCACATATAAAAACAAAAATATATATAGCTTACTTTTCCCAAGTTCTGTATTTTAGGATAATTTTCAAGGATACTACATAGTTTTTTCCATTTGAACTTCGTTATCAAACTGTTAATATACACTACCAGTCCAGGCTTTGGGCACAAATATGAATTACTGTGATTTTTCATGAAAATATACGTCTTCAGCTATGTTACCATCATTGCAAATGTCTTTTAGTGATAATTAGATCATTGATCATTGATCTAATTATCCTTTAAAATGAATAAACTTGCATTAACGAACATAACATGCTGTTGAAAGGCAATACTAATGTTTATACTTATCTGTACATTTAATCTGTAAATATTATGAGATTAAAAATAACAGCTGGTTCCAGGTACAGTAGTCATTTACAATATTTACAGTAATTATGTCTAATCTGTTTTTCTTTCAAAAACATTTCTATGCGTCAAAACGTTTGACTACTATTGATACTGTAATCTAAAGCTGGATTTTTAAATATAACGCTGATCTGTACACTGTTGAATGACCACTTTTAATAAAGCACATGAACTGAATACCTTCATGTTAACTTTCATTTGTAATAACCAGTACTTCAAGTGCTTTATTTGATCCGAGTGCTGAGATTTCTGGTTTTAATCTGGAGATTCAAGGCATTTGTACACCTAGGTCAGCCAGTGATAAAACAATGACAAAATAAGCTAATACATACATTAGCATACATTATAACATAACATATATATTAAGACTCATTTGCATGTCTTCCTGTATCTCTACCTGTCTGGCTTGAGCCAGCTGGTTATGATATTTCTTTAGCATGTCTTCTTTTTTGTCAAGTCGCCCTTGGAGGTCTTTGATGGTCTGGTGAGCCAATTTGAGGGCAGGCTGACTGTCTGACTGGCCTTCTTCATGTTTGGCAAGGTCAGCTAGCAGGCGTTCTCGGTTGGCGGCAGCTGGAAGGCGAAGACGCAGCTCATTGATCACTTTATCCCTGGACATGATGTTTTGTTCTGCCTTTCGTAGAGCTGCTTCGTTCTCTTTCAGCTTCTGCATATTTAAGAAAATTCAAACAATCTGGCATGTGTTCAGCTCCTAGGAATACATATAAAGGAGGAGAGAGTACTATACCTCATCCAAGCTTTTGCAGGTGGCCTGTGTGTCCAAGATTGTGCGAACATGCTCTCTGATTTTGCCCAAAGCAAAATTTAACTGATGAGCAAGTGGTAGACCTGGGTCTGGCAGAGAGCTTGTGCCGTCCTCAAACTAAAAACAACAAAAATATAGTCTATAGCAAGTTTCAGAAACATACAAATACATTATAATTCATGGTTTATTATTTGTAAATATAATTAACTGAATGCTAACAATAGCCCTAGCCTTGATGACTAAATTCACAAAGTGAAAAAGGAGCTGGAACAATGTTTTCCTTGAACCATTTCATCAACCCCAGCTGTAATCAATAGTTTACCTTTTGTGCACTGCTCAGAATTTCATTCTGGTGCTTCTCATACTGTTCGAGTTGTCGCTCCAGCTCCACCTCACGCTGATCCCATGAAAGTTGCAGTTCTTCTTTAAGCTTCACATAGAAACAGAGTTTTACCTTGGATACTACTAAACTACTAATGTACCTCTGAAGTTGAGTGTCTATTGTTTTTGGATTGACAGACAAAATGGAATGAATGTGAATTTCTGTTTGCATATTGGCACATTTCTGCATGTGTACAGAGATCTCTGGGAGTTTTTCTCTCACCGTGCGTTGCTGCACAATATCTTCTTCCAACATACGGATGGTTCTCTCATGCTCTTGCACCAGATTCTTAAGATGCCTGATCTCCTCCTTCTGTACTACCAGCTCCCTGCCTTTCCGCAGCTCCTGTAGACGAGCTTCTTCCATCTTCTTGTGCCACTCAGTTACCTGTTTAAAGTTATAAACAGCAAGGTGGTTTTCAGCAATTGCACCATGAGTTGTGGACAAGATAGGGTAGTATTTTATTTGTTAGTTGATCACAATGACCTTCTGGGCCCCTTTCACATCCTTCAATGTTGAGATGAGCTCCTCCAGCCCACGAAGTCTCAGTTCCAGTTCCTCTGCCCTGCCCTCTGCCTTTCTCCTCTCCTCCTCTGCCTTCCTCTTCTCCTCTTGGGCTTTTGCTCTGTCCTCTTGGAGGTTCACCATAGCCACAGAAAACTTTTCCTGCTGGGGAAGTGGCAGCGCTCCAGCAAACTGCCTACGAAGTGACTGGATGGTGTGCCGCAGGTGCTTAGAGCGATTTCTGCCCTCTTGACGGGCGAGAAACAGAGTACGTTCACAGGCATCTAACCGCTGTTCAGCACGCAGCTTGTAGGCCTCCAGCTGTTGGATGTGAGAGGTGGCGGCTTCCAGCTTGGCCATAGCAGCTGACTCACTGAGCTGCAGAGCCAAAATGTGCTGATGGAGCTTCGCAATGAGGGCCTTCTCATCTGACTGAGACTAATGGAAAGAAAAGAAAAAAAAAAAAAGAAAAAGAAAAACTTTCTATTTCACCCAACTCACAAGGTACAGAGCTGACCGCTGCACAACCAGGTTTGTTTGTGTTTGTATTCATGAGGTTCAGTATACAGAGACGACACACAAATGGTTTTGGTTAACTTTCATGGTTTAAGAATTGAAAACTGCTTTCTTTCTTTTGTACCATGTTTTACCAACAATCAGAAATGTCTAATATGAACTGATATCAGTATCACAGTATCACTATGGCAATATTCAGAATATAATCATTTCTCAAATTTACATAAAATTCTCAGAGCCCCAGTACGCAAAGGAGTTAATAAAATTTAAATACAACATCCAATTACCTGGTACTCTAGTATTTGCCTCCTCAAAGCTTCTACTTCCTTCTCTTTGTACTGTTGTTTGGCCTGTAGAGCAGACACCTGCATCATGGCAACATCAGATACCTCTTGAATCCTTTACAAACAAAACAAAACAAAACAAAACAACAACCACATGTCACACATTAATAAGGTACACTACATGAAAATTACTTATTTCTTAACATTGAAGCAGCAAAAGTATTAGTGTCATAGATATCAAAACAGATAGGCAAGTCTGCAATAAGATATTGGATAAAGTATAGTTTGCTTAAGGTGTTTAAAAGCTGGCATGTAAAGCTTTGAAACATTTACAATTGCTAAGCACCTGTCTAGTTGGTTGAGTTGCTAGTGACTAATAATACTTATTTAAAATAGTAGTAGTAGCAGCAATATACGGAAAATCCAAAATAAATAATCATTAAAAAATATCAGTTTATAAATTACATAACCGTATTGTGAAATGAGAACCACTGGCCCAGAAATTGGATAAATGACACATTAGAGCAGTGAGCCAAATAATTTCAGTTTGGGGAAATTTTCTTGTGACTTTTACAGACTTGATAATAATTCTTGATTATTGCCCAAGTTGTTCTAAGATTTACTATATAAGAATTTGCAATAAAATGCATATCAATGATAAGAACCTCCATGTTCAATCTCTGCTTGTATTTTGTCAAACTTACTTTGAAACCTTGATACGAAGCTCAGCGTCAGCTTTCTCCAACTCTGTAATCCTGGCTCTGTCAGCGTCGCTCACAGCTTTGCTGATGCTGTCTGCCAGCTCATCTCTCAACTCTCGTTCCACCCTCTGGGCCTCTACATTCATCTTGGTTAACTGAGAAAAAACAGATCTATCACTGCTTGATAAGATTCCTCAGATGCCAGATCCTACACAACTTAGCATGTAGCAACCAATGTGAACAGACACATGTTCACATTTGTTCAACATTCAAGTTGCACCACTGTTTTCAGAGGACATGAGAAATTGTTGTACACGGGATCTTTATAGCTTATAAAGGGATTCTGCATTTGCACATTCTAAATGAAGGTGCTTAATTCATGAAATATTGTATGTCAGAGAAAGAACAGCATCTCTCTAGTATGCAAAAGTAAAAAAATAATAATTTGTCGTTTTCCCTGGTCTCCTACCTCTGCAAACTTGGACTCCAGCTCTAAGTTGCGCTCCTCCACTTGCTTAAGGGAGTTCTTCATGTGTTCATACATTTTGTGGGCATGCTCTGCTCTCTGCCTCTCATTTAGCTCCTTCATCTCCAGAGTGGTGATTCGCCTGGCAGCAGATACCATCTCATTGTTGGCCAGCGCCTTGTCTGCCTTATCTATGCTATTTTCACCTCCTGATTTTAAGGAAAACACAGTTTGGTATGAGATATTAAGGGCTGGACCCACAAACTGGAAGAAAAATACAATTAAATCATGGTTTATTATAACCTAAGTCTAAAGTCTATTATAATCTAAGTCTAAATAAAACTACACTTTTGCAGCCCATTTGTAAAGTTTTTAATTTTGTTTTTTGTTGTTGTTGTTGCAGGATGTCTTACATTGGTTAATATGATATTTTAACAGATCATAGTTACTGTCAACACATAATTGTACTGACACTGATCAATGATGCAATGCTGCACATATTCAGGACATACGTATTAATGGCCTGACAAGGCTTAAAAACATAACTCAATATTTTCATTTTTAAGTGATTAATGATAAATATTTTTACACAAAAAAAGAAAAGGAAGAAAAATATCAGTGAAAACATTGATTAGTTTACCAACTGCATTGATGTGCTCCCATGCCTGCTCTAAAGTATTCAGTTTCTCCTTTGTGATCTCCAGTTCTTTATTTAGGACAGAGATTTGCTCTCGTAGAGACTCATTCTCACTCTGAGAAATAGCAAAAAAGGCAAAAATATGTTACAGTCACTTTGAAGTAGTTCTTTGTATTTGAGGTGTACCAAAATACTTAGCCAACTAATGTGTTTTAATACCTCTAAATGTTCGAGGTTGGTGGTTCTTTGTATGAGGCGACTGTCCCTCTGCAGCATGTCTCTGTATTTGACTGTCAGCTCTGTGTACTGTTTGTTGGCTTTTTCCAGGTCTGATAAGGGCACACTATCATCCAGTGCCTTCTGCAGTGCTGCCATCTTATATGCAGCCATTTCCTAAAGACAAAACAAAAGGAATTGGTATTGTTTGTGGTAATAATGGCCAATGACAAACTACTGTTTTTTTTAAGGATTATGTACATAAATGGCCTATAATCAGCAAACATTAGTACTGTCATATAATATAACTTTTTCCAACAAATGTATGACAGTAATAAGATTGATTACAAACATTACCCCCACATGATCTACACTGTGTGTTATCTCCCAGTCATTTAGTGTTTTTTATTTGTTCCACCTCACTGTCCTTCCACCATTTTCTCCTCTCCTTAAGAAACTGTCCTCCGTACTCCTTCGTGAATAACTTTTTTTTGGGAGAAACTCTTAGAAAACGTCATAATTCTAAAAAATGTTGAAAACGGCCCCTCATATGTATCTAGACAAGTGTAGGAAAAAAGCTTCTATTTTGTAGTAATGTATTTCATATTTTTAAACTCACTTTAAGGACACTTGTTGGGTCTGTGCAATACACTCTAGCCTTTATTTTTTTACTCTTTGCTACAGATCCACTGGTGGACTTTGACATTTTATTTCACTATACCTTGTATCTCTGCAGGTGTCCTATTGTTTGGGTGACAGAAGCCTGCATTTGGCTGCTTTCATCCCTTAGCTTGCTGTTCTCCTTGCGGAGGTGCTGTTCCTGCTCCAGCAGAGTGGTGTAACGCCGTGTCAGCTTCTTCTCATTAACTTTCATCACTGTCAGCTTGCGCAATGCATCACTCAACTGCCTCCTGATTTCCTCTGGATCCTTCTGAAGTGTGTCCATTAGCTCCTGATGAGTGAAATGGGTAAATTCAGTTACCAAAGTTTAAAACCCAGATCACCATGTGAGGCAATTTGTCCTGTCCTAGATTCTCAGGGGTCTTGCTCATATTTGAAATGTGAGAGAGTGAGTACTCTGTTCTTCTCATGGGACTGTTTCACATTTAGTCCATCTCTCATTAGCCTTTTAAACATTTATTTGTCTGACTTACTTTGAACTCTTGTATTTTAATAGCGTCCACCTGCTTTTCCTCCTCCAGCTGGTTCTTAATCTCTGTGAAAGTCTCTTTCTCCTTTTGCCATTCTGCCTTCTCACTGTCCAATAAAAACACACAATTAACAATTGCAGTTAAGGTTAGACGGCAGCTGTAACTCACAAATTCAGTCTCTTGTTAGCCCACCTTAGATATTCTTTATAGAGGAGTCCCTGTTGGTGGCTGATAACAGCAAACTTCTCTTTGTATTCCTCCAGTGTTCCCACAAGTTTCTTGCTTTTTTCCTCCTTGTTTTTGAGCTCCTAAGTAATATGGGTGTTATAAATATTTAGAGTTGTGACATGCAGTACAGTATAGTTTATTAACAATTATTTTCAACCTAAAAAGACATATTGCCCCTGACCTGAAGAAGTCGAACAGCATATTCATTTAGAGAACTGATAACCTCAGTGCTGCTGGGTTCCAGGCCCCTGGGGAGTGTCAGAGGTTGGAGAACAATGCCTCCGCTGCCTGACTTCTTTCGAACCTCCAATTCACCTTCCAACTGGCCCACCTGACATGCACAGAAAAAAAAATTATAAGAGGCATGGCAGCCTTACATTTTTCCCTTAATATAAGATTTAGCAAAAATAAAAATGTAATTTCTCAATTAAAAAACTCAGAGAAACACAGTTTCACATTATTTTGTTGTTGTCGTCAAAGACAGGAAAAGTAATATACATTCTAATGTGATTTTTCTGTGTAACACCACCAGTAGACTACAAGATCACATTCACATGATGAATGAGAATGAATTCAAAGTTAGATAATAATGATTAAGTGGCTAAACAAAATAAAAGTAAATGTAAATGTGAGTTTCATTAGCTGCCATAATAAAAGGCTCTTACATTAAATGCAACTTCCCTTTTTAATAGTAGGAATACGAAAACCATTTGGCTGGCTGTGTTCTGGGAAACACAGTTTCTGTTAAACATTATTTGTCAGAATGTTCAAATTAAACACTAAAGCTACATGTAAACTGAAACGTTGGGCCACATATTTGTTTACCTCTTTTGTCTCGTTATATAAAACAGAAGCAACACGTCAAAAACAGAGGAAAACAGCTGGTCAGTGAAATGTTCAGCACATGGTAACTATTCTCAGAGACGTTAAGCACGTCAGACATCACCACTGACTCTATAAATCTTCATTACATTATCAAATTTATACCACTGCTTTCATGTGAGACTTTTATTCAGGGTTGATCCGGAAACAAGAGTTGTGCCACGCAGCTGTAAGCATTTGCAGTTGGCCTAGAATAACCACGATTTAATAAATGTGTGTCTTTGAACAACTTAACCAATCTCATTTAAATGGAGAGCCTGAAAAACTTGAATACAACTACTTTGTTTTCCTGCCAAAGCAAGGGTCAAAACATTAATAGATAAAAAAGTTAATGTGTCATAAAAACAAACAAAAAAATGATGTGGATATATCATGTCGTTATCTCTTTATTTCAACATAATACGATCTGGACATACCTTTTCATTGGCTCTGGCAAGCTCACTGAAGCAGCCGGTTGCTTCCTCGCGGGCCAGTTTCAATTCCTGCCTCAGTTCCTCATTTCTCCCTATGAGCTGATGTATTTGAGACTGGAGGTGCAGGGCAGACTCTTCACTCATGTTGTTGACATCTGTAACCTGTGATATGTAGGAAAGCCAAGTTGAGTCTTACTGTGTCACACAAAAGCCAAACAAACATCAGCTTCACGCTGGACAACAGCACAGCATGAGACATAAAAAGTCTGACTACCCTCAACTTTTTTTCTGGCTCACCATACTTGTTTCTTAAGTTGCTATGAGACAAACCATGTGCTTCATCAACTAACAAAAGCACTGAGAAACTTGGCAGGGGGATATGCCCATTGTTTGCAGCACAGCAAATATAATTGTAAAGGGATATTGTACGACAGGACAACACAGCTTTAGTTTTCAGATTGTTTAAAGTCAGCTTTAAACATGTAGCCAAGACAATGTCAGAAGGGATGCTGATTTGATTGGGGAAAAGAAAACAATCAAGGAAAACAATACACAAAAACTGACCATGAATAGCTTACAAGAGACTGGATGAAAAATATATACTAAACTAGAAAGTGGGATTTAATCCCCAGACAGACAGGATTGCGTTCTGAATAAGAAAAGTGAAACAGCAGAGCTTGTCCCAAGGCATGTCACCAGAGCTGCTCTGGTGAAAGTGCTCACTATTCATGGGTCAAACTGTGTTTGCACTTGGCAGCCTCCAGATGTGACTGTATGTAACAATGCGAATGTGACCAGGGTGTTCCTGTAAATGTTCCTCTCAGTAAATCTGCCTTTAATTCACCAGATGTTTTGTAAACCTTTGACTATGCTGACATTGACTTTTTCTAATAGTCAAAGTTGGCACTCTCTAAATAACCAGAAACAAAGCCAAGCTGCAGACACAGCTCTTCTCATGGATACACAGTCTTCTGGTGCATCTTCAGTCTCACTTTCTTCATCCCACGTCTCTGTTTTCTATTAATTTGCTGTAGTAGCGTAGCCTCCCCTTTTACTGCTGTTAACAGACTGTTTAGCTACCTAGCCAGCTAGCAAGATGTACACAGCACACTGTTCAGCAGCTGTTGTAAATCTACAATTATTATGTTACAAATAGGACTCGCTCGGCCCACACACGTCTAGACCTAACTGTAATTCCTTGCTGCTGATTCAGCTATGTGACAGTATGATTGTATATAAAAAAATGCATACTGTGCAGGATATTACAGTTGACCTAACACTATGTTCAAGTGAACAACAATACCTGGGATAATAGAATAAAAAACATTACAGCGTAGAGCAAGTGAGATTACAGGGATGATACAGAACAGAGCCTGGAATAAAGATCACGAGGTAGCTTACCACAGCTCTGGACCACTTCTAAGCTTTGTTTGTATGCAAAGAATAAATTTGGTACGGGAAAGTTGGTGAATGAGTAAATTTCTCTGCCAAGAACAAATCTGCTCTTATGGCTTGTGTCTTACTTGACGTCCATTAAACCAAATCATACAGTTTCTGAGCACATTACAGCACGACTGACTAGTGAAAAGCTCAATCGTGACTGAACATCTTACAAGCCATAGCAAAACAAAACTGTGCCAATAAGTTACAAAGATACTTACATTAGCCAACTTTTTCAAACTGGAGATATTGATGGCAGTGCCAGATGGAGTGGTCTCCTGATTAATCCTCATTGCTTGAAGAACGTCTTTCAGTGCAGCCTCCAAATCACTTTTCACTTTTGACAGTTCTTCCACTATAAGTTAAAATACAAAAAAAAACAATGACAGTGAAGCTGTGGCCCAAGATTTTTAATGATACCCATTGATATTTCTCTGTTAAATTCAGACATTGTGCTAATGACATAAGTGGATGACTGCACCAAAGTGTTATCACATTATAACAGACAGACAATAAAAGGCTCAAAATGTTCATGTGAGCTTTAAAAAACAAATCAGAGCATCTGTACTTACATTTTACTTGAAACTGGGTCTTGTGAAGTTCTAGCTCTCTTTCCTTTTTGTTTAGTTCTTTTTCTAGGTACTCATTCTGCAAATACACGTTAAATCACTGAACAGGTTACAGTGTCCAACAACATTCAGTATGTATTGCCACCTAAGCAATAAGATCTAAAGATCTTTATTCTCTTGATTAATTACTCTTGACTCATTAGTATTGACCAATTTATGTACTCCCATTGACAGAAAAAGAACCTCATGTAACTGCTCTTGACTCCCAAAGAAATGCATCATGCATCCCTTTTAAATTACAAAGGGGATGCAGTCATAATCCACCCCCGGGTTCTGATTGAAGGTGGATAATGTACCATGATTAGCCAGGAGCTTACCTTGCGCTTGATCTCTTCATATGTGTAAGTGCTGCTTTGTTCAAAGGTTCTGCTAGGCCTGACTTCCTCCTCTAGCAGCAAGCTTAACTGTGGGTTCCCTACAAGCATACGTAACCGTCACTAAGACTTCAGAATCAAAACACAATATTTAGTAATCACTAGTTTAAAAGAGGCTGCAAGAAAAATCTTTTTCACCTACTGCTAGCCATCGAGATAGTTCTAAAGATAGTTTTGGTTATATTTGTCCAGGTTTTGAGATATTTGCCTCAAGCACTAGTTGGATCACATGTAGCACTGTACTGCAGCATCACACAAATGTATTAATATTTTGAAAGGTAAACTTTTACAGTTGCCAATTTTCGCAATAATCCTGTTTAGAGGTTTGGAGGGAATAACTTCCTCCCTCTGAGTTTTATTAAATATCACTAGTGGTACAATGTTAGCCAACAGGAAAGACACTGAAGTAACCCTTCCCTCTGATTTCATCTCTTAGGGGAAAAACAAGGCAAAAGAATGTTAATACAGTAATTGGTGTTATTTAATTCCACGATTTGTGCGTCACCTCTTTCCTTCACCATGCGTCTGATTTGTTTCTTTAGCTCCAGTCTTTCCTCTTCAAGCCGCTCAATCTACCAAGAAATCATGCAGTGAGATGCGAAAAGAGAGATTATAAACGCAGCATTTATAGCCCTGTCATAGCATTTTACCTCTTTGGTGAGCACTTGGTTTTCTGCTTTGTACTGGCGCTGTCTGAGATCTCTGGCTCGCCTGAATTCCGTCAGATCCACTTCCTGCTTTGGTGCCAGACCTTTGGAGTCAACAAAAATAAAAACTAAAATTAATTTCACTGCTTAAGGTCAGTGAGTGTTGTCTAAATACACTGGTAGATGGGAACAGTGGAGCTTTTAACAAACTGACCTAGTTTTTCTCGGAAACCTTCATTTTCATCCATGAGGTCATTGATTCTCATCTCAAGCTGGTTGATGTCTTTGGTCATGGCCTCTGCCTCACGATCTCTCACTCTAATTTGATTTTTACACTCTTTGATCTCTGCAATGGCAGCTTCCAGGCCATAAGTGCCCTGCAATACAGAAGCAGAGCTGTGGTGACTGGTCCTTCAAAAAAAAAGAAAAAAAAAGAACATCTTATTCACTTTCTTTATTTCCTTGTTTTCAAACTTGTACGCTTTTTGGAAAAATCAGGATGTGATTAGATATGACGAAAGACAAACACTTAGTTTGTAGATCCAAAAACGCATGGTGATCACACCACAGTCACATAGTCATTTCAATGTCTCTATTAAAAGGAAATGGTCAGGAAAAAAACACAAGTCTTGTTTCTTGGAATTTAAGTATCAATTAATTCGATTTGGATTTTTTTTCTTTGATGTGAGCCAAAAGTAACAAACAAAAGGGAAAGAGAGGGCATGTGTAGACTTACAGACTCATACTGGCTCAAGCGGTTTGAAGCCTCAATGAGCGCTTTGTCTTTTTCCTCAGCATGAGCTTCGGCAAGCTTTACCATCCGTTCTGCTTCCACTGCTCTATTCTCTGCAACTTCCAGCTTAGACATCATCTCTTCAATCTTTTTGTGCTGTAAGGCTGATGGTGGGCCTTGGACAACAAAAAGGGAACAATTTATTTAATATTGCTTTATTCATTTAAAGTTATTGCAGTTACATTCTGCAGGCAAAACCTGTGTGTACATTTAGGACAACTAAGCAGGGATCCACCTACCTCTGTCTTTCTTTGTGGACGTCTTTAACTCCTCAATGAGCAGGGCGTACTTCTCCATTTCCCCTGTATACTGCTCCACTTGCTCACCCAGCATCTTGATTTGATTATCCCTCTCTTGAACAGACTTTAGGACATTTACCAACATTTTAAAATGATGAGATTTTGTTTATAACACTCAGCTGAATCATGGGAATTATCAGCACTTACATAATTCATCGTTAAGGAAATATATTAAATGAAGACGGGGGAGGCTAAGGATAAGGGGTCCATCAAAGATTAAACTTACACCACAGAGCTCATATATGACCTGGCCCATAGCAGCGATAGAAATGGAAGGGAGGACAGGATGATAAAATATGACAAAGCAAAGAGTGAAAGTAAAAAGTAGGGGAAAAAAAATATCAGACAGATGAAAAGATGAAATAACGTGAAAACCTCAAACTCAAGATTTGCCTACTCAAAAGGGAATGGACAAAGGCAGACACAATTACTTTACAAAATACTCAGTATTTTATGAAAATACTGTATGTCCAGAACAAACTGTTAGAGTAAGCGTTAACCTTTTTGATTTTTGTGCCAAAACACCAAGTGAGATGCTGATTTACCAAAATGAATCAAAATTATTGAGTTTATAACATAATGACCCAGTTCTAGAGTATGTGCAAAGACATTCTTTTCAGTTTTGAGACAGACCTGCTGCAAGGCAATGATATTGCTTTTGTCCAAGTCCAACTGGGCTGAACGCAGCTTTTCCCTCAGGTCACGGATCATCTGCTGGTACACCACAATTTCATCATCCTTCGAAGAGAGCACTCTCTATTTATAAGGAAAAAAAATCATGTCAGTACAGTGAAATGGACGTAAGGATGACAATACACTTTAGCATGATTTTTTATAGCAGGAACTAAGAAAAATTAATTCTAGGAACTAAACCACTTCTGTGCATTCCCATTTGCACTCTAATTGCCTCTGAAGACTTTAGACTAAACTAGACCAAACTAGTCTCATGATTTGGTTGAAACAACGGTAAAAGCAACAGAAATTGTCAGAAATTGTCAGCAATGCTGTTCAAAATGCTATTTTGTTTTCTTTATAATGTGATAACACTGCGGTGCAGTCTTCCACTTATGTCATTAGCACAATGTCTGTATTTAACTGTTTTATTCATTTGTTTTAGACTCATTTGTAAATGAACTAATCTGAATATAAAGAAATTTCAACTTGATGTTGAATTGATGATGAATAAAGGTTTATATAGGTACAGGTACAATTCTGTCCCTAAACCTCCACATAATTCCTAATCCGTCAGACAGAACTCCTGAGAGCGGTGACTAAATATAGAACGTTGTTCCTTTATTTAAAATGCATAAATGCATCAAATGATTTCTGGGTTCCCATTTAAGTTTCTCTGATCAAAAAGGGCTTAATAGTTTGCTCAGTGAGTTACTTTTTTACTGTTACTGTTTTTTAACAACATTTTTATGCCTTATATATTACACAAATCTTAGGTATCCGTCTTAAAGAAAGAAAGAAAAAAAAGAAGAAGAAATAAACAGACAATAGGTGCCTTGTTGAGATTTGAAGACAGGATTAACACCCACCTTCCACTCCTCCACTTTTGCATTGACTGCTGCCATAATTGGGTCATCCTCTTCTGTCATGCTATGAATCTTATCTGTTAACTCTCTGACCTGCACATTAAAAAACACACAGACAGAGGCGTAATTCACTCTTGCATACAGAATATTACGGTGTTATGATGACAACATGTTCCTTGAAAAGGAAGCTTACTTGCAGCTTTGCATGGTCCCTCTCTTTCCTGAGCTGGTCCACAATGGAGTCAGTCTGCTGTACAACAATCTTCATCTTGTTGTACTCGTCCGTCATCTTCTCCATCTCCTTTACCGACTCCTCCAGACTTTTCTGCAGCTGTTCGTTCTGTGTCTTCATGTGCAAGTTTTCATCTTCGGCTCGCTAATGGAAACAAAATATAATAAATTGATTTGTACATGCATATACATGCTACCAGTCAGTGGTGCTGACCTGAAAACAGTCATAGTCAGGAGGGCACAGCTCAGCGAGTTGACTGATCACTAGGCTGTAGCCAGGATTCAGAAAAAAATCCAGGTCATTAGATAAAAATTATATCATTTACAATAAATGTAATAGCCAAGGTGGAAGAAGAGGAGCAAGGACAGATATCAGATAGTCAGTCACATGGGGAGTGCCGCACACCCAAAGGCACATTTGCTGCAAACATGTGGCAGGATTTCCTCATTCACAAGGAGGATAGTAGACAAATTTCCAAGAACCTGAAGGTCATCCAGGCACTGGTAGAGCTGGCGGTTGGCCAAGTTGAGCTTCCTCTGTGTCTCCGCATTCTCATCTCTGGATGGCACTGGCTCTTTTTGGTCCAGCTCACTACGATAGAAGTCCACATCGTGCTGGAGCTGCTCATTCTGTTGTAGTACAAGAAGAAGTAGTCTCATAAAATTAACTTCCTGAAATGTTAGAATTCCCTTCTCAACTTTTATCTTACATAAAAGCAAATGGAATATGTTTGGTTTATTTGTTTAGAGCCATTCTGAGCATAACTTGTAAGGGATATTTTATAGGCTGAATGGTCAATGAATAAATTAATCAAACTGGCAGTAATTCAAATAATAAGTTACACCCCTGTTTTAGTTCATTACAGCAAGGATTTGTTCATCAGCAAGGATCACCTGCCACAGGCCAGTTTGGATGAACAGAGCAGAATAACAAATATACTGGGCTACTACACAATGTATTACTCCTACCACTTTGGTCAATATCTGACTTTATCTGACACTGGATAAGCTAACACCTTTATACTATTTTTAATACTATCTATGCCACACTTATTTTGAAAAACTAAAAGCTTATTTTTCTTAACTACCTACAATGGCAAGAACAAGTATGCAAACACTTTGGAATTACATGTTTTTTGCATTATTGGCCATAAAATGTGACTTGATAACTAAAAGCCACTTGGAGATTGTAAGATTTAATGCTCATCTCCAATGTCACAGTAAATCTTTTTTCTTTTTATGGCCTTTTCCACCTCTGTGGGGGGAAGAAAATATGATCTGAATCGCTTCAGGCCATAAGATCAGATTTCAGCATGTAGACAAACAAAAAGTTTATGTTACAATTACAGTGTTTCATGTCTTTATTGATCTAAAGTTCTAATGGAACAACAACTGGCAGCAGTAACCTTGAATAAGTGCTGATAGTTGCAGATTAGATCTGCACTACAGGAGGAATTTTGGACCATTCTTCTTTAAACTACTGCTTCAGCTCAAGCTTATGGGAGTCTGTTGTGAAGAGCTCTCCTGAGGTTATCCCATGCTATCATAGTTTTAACACTTATGTGTTAAAGCAAAGTGTATGCAAAGTGCATGAAAGTGGTGGACAAATGTCTCAAGCCCACACGTTGCTTAAGGTTTTTAAGTGAGAACAAACTAACACCCGTGGGTGATATAGGAAAAATGCAGTAGGATCTTGCTGATGAGGATAAATTCATGTAGTGGAACCACAGAGGACTACATGTGGCCTTCCAATAAAGTAATTTAAAAATGTGTTATTTGGTATCTATGTTTTTTCCAATAAGCTAAAAGCTTTTGGCACTTAGAAACCTCAATTCTCAAACCACAATGCATTATTTTCTGTTTTGTGTCTCTCAGTGTCAAAATAGTGATGTCACGTGCTTTCCTATTACTAGTCCTGCATGAACGTAAGAGCAGGAGACTTCACAAGTTTAAATCCCCTAAGCCAACTTTCAGTGTTCTTAGGGGCATTTCTGAGGCACCTGGTGAATACGGGTATATTTTCATTGTAATCACTAATGTAGTAAATCAGGTAATTCCAAAAGTTTTGCATACTTTTTCTAACCACTGGCTATTTCTTACCTTCTTCCTAAGTTTTTTTATCTATGGCAATAAAACAGACAGACAATGATAAATTTTAAAAAAGTATTCATATGAGCAAATAAGATGGAGGAAGTAAGAATAGATTAGTCATATATGATAAAGAGATAAATGAAAAGAATGCTTAAGAAAAATTTATGTATGATGTAATCCCAGATGCCACATACCTCTCTCTTCAGCTTCTTGACCTCATCCTCGGCCTCTTCTGCTCGCACAACCAACTTGAAAAACAAAACAGACACACACCGTGACAACTGAAGCACACTAGATGATAGTAAACCTGTTTCAGTGTGTAAACTTAAGTATTAATGAATGCAAGTTGTCAAAGGACACAGGACTGAATCTATAATCCAGTGCTATAGTTGGCCTATTTATGTACATACCTCCTCAATGGTTTTCTTTTCCTTGCCCATTTCTTTCTTTAACTGGGTCAACTCCTTCTCCTTTTGCTCCAGCTGAGTCTCAAGCTGCCAAATCTCATCTCTCAGGAAGCGAGTATCTGGCCCAGTGCTCGAGTGCTGCGTCTCCTGGACCCAAACAACCCCCC
>OMLM01005712.1:1230-11820 GCA_900302695.1 Helostoma temminkii | reverse complement strand
AAAATTTAAAAAAAAAAAAAAAAAAAAAAAAAAAGCAAAAAAAAAAGCAGGGGGTCCAGTAAATTTAGCCTAATATGACCACTTTAAAGTATTTTTTTTAATGGTTTGATTTGGATGGGACCTCCCCCAAGACAAACATGAAAAGTTGTTTTGTTCAATAATAGTAATTGAATTTTGCATTCACACAGACTGTTAGTAGGGAAACTATACATACATACCACTGTAACTGTGGTATGTATGTAGTGTCGCAACATTTTCATATCTTGTAATGGTCATATACAATAAGCACAATGAATGCACCAGTGCTCTTAACTTGTGCAACAGGCAAAAGAACATTAATTTTTTTTTTATTATTGAAATTAAACTAAAGTTAGGTTGCAACAGCTGTTTATCATAGATCTTATCAGGACTGCATAGTTTACTTAACGTGATCAGAAACTAAAAGCCTTTTACTTATTGTTTATCATTTGATCTTGATCTCATTCTCTTCTGTTCTATACGGCCGGTCTGAAAAGGCTCTTACCAATTAGGACTTGTAATTCATCCTATTCAACATAGCTGAACTGATGACCGGACGGGCCTTGACCAAAGTAGAAGTGCACATTCTGCTTCTTGGGGTGGTGTGCTACTGTTACACAGGATTCACCACTGTGCCAGTCTTCTTCATGGTGTTCTTCAGTCTATGCAGAGTCTCTCAGACCTCTTGAATGGAAACAATTTGCCTCACAAATGAGCCCTTAGAGTTAGTCCAGCAAATGCCCTTCATGTTATCACTGTCTGGAATCTCTGTCTCTGAACGGATCATTTGTTTTTGAGTTATGTTCCAAGCACTGAAGGTCCCTTCATGATAAGTGCAGACAAAGAATCCTTGTGTGTCCCTATGTCTTCCTCACTGTGTTTTAATTGTCTGTCTTTCTGAATGGAGACTTTAGTTTTGTAGTATCTCCAACTATCTTTAAATACAGATTATTCAGTGCACTCCACATCAGACTCTAAAATGGCTTTAGGTCGTCAAAGCTATGCACCAAAAAAAAAAACAACAACAACAAAAAATCTGATAAACACACACAGAAAGTGAGACTTGTAGTGTAATTTAGCTGAATTGAAAGAGTCTTTCTACAGTGGCTTCAGAACATATTCACTTTATCTTATTACGGAGAGGTGCGATTGTGTGGCCTAGTAGGTCAGTTTGACCTGTACGCCTTGTAACATTTACTAACATGAATATCCGAAGGGCTGGGCAGAGTGTGGTGGAATGTAGCAGAGGGCAGTGAGAGGAAGGACTACGCAGAACAGAGTGGAGTGAGTTTTGAGTCTCCTGCTGCCGTTAGCTTGATTTCTCAAAGGTTACACATTGTAGATTTAAAATGAAATCTACAAAAACAATAATGTGTCGAATAAGCTTTGATGAAAGGAGCTTGGATTTACTTTGAAATGTATCTGTTTTATTACTTATTACACTGTGACGTGACACAGCACAGAGTAACTCAAATATAGCGTAAAATAGGTCTAGACTTTGTAAAATAATGCAGTTCTTTATTATTTATGTTGCTTCTAAAATGCTGAATGTAGCATAAGGGCATATATTATAGGCTTGCTTAGTATTTTTGAATCAAACAATAATGCAAAGATTTTGAACACTTTATCAAGTGAGCTAATGGAGCTATGTGGCACAGGTTTATGGGTCCATTTAAAGGACATATTGATATATATAAGTTGTTGGTTTCAGGTAAATGAACAGCCAGTGAATTTCCTCTGCCACCAGCTAACTAATAGTAGGTCAGTCAGAGAACAATGCACGTTTAATTTATGGTTAATACCTATTTCTAGTAAGTTGTAACTCTTTAGAGGACATACAACAACAGACAATACAATAAACTCTTCTTTTGTAATGTTCTTTGTAGGACCTTATCTCTAGATTTATGGTATATGTGATCTTTGAGAACTCAGGAGCTATAGTTGTAGTGAGAATGTTGTTTCTTCCACACGAGGGCAGTCATCATTTACACAAATGACAGATGAAACTGTCTGTGAGCTTGTTTTATGGAAACGCATAATCTGCTTGGCATCCTCTGAGATGATTTACCTGATCAGGACTATTTTCACAGCTGGATTTGAGGGTTTAAACATGTGGACTCTGGCTACTGCCAATTCTCAACAGTGTGTAATGTTCTAAAAGAGTGTATGTATGTATGCAAAGGTATTATTTTTATTACTTTATTCAAACTGTATCAGGATTATGCTATTGTGGGCGCTGCTCCTACAGTTCATACACTAATAGTTTAACACAGGTTAAGGATTTATTTACCATTGTTGTTGAACTCTGGGAAGAGAGGGTTTACACTCTGTAGTAAAAGTAAAATTTTAGCCTTTGCTGTACAGAATAGAATATTGACTGCTGTTGCTGTTTATTATCAGGTCACAGGCGTTGTTGGTAGAGCTGAACTTCTTTCTTCGATCTTCCTCCTGGCTGCTTTCCTAGCCTACACAAAATCAACAGGGGCAGACCACTCCATTGGTAAGTCTATGTAACTTTCCAGGCTCAAGACGATAGTGATGCAATTCAGTTTGAAACTTTTACCTGTTTTTGATGTTTACTCTAATTTACACAATTGTAGTTACATCATTGACATTCAAATGTCAGTGATGAACCCCTGTACATGCTAGGTTCGCTTGCAGTGGAATCTGTTACATATTCAGACGATGGGGCATGTTTTCTTCAAATAATATACATACATATGCATGATTGCAGCATGAGCCGGGCTGTGTAAGAATCTGCAATATGATGATGCATGGGTTACAACTGAATATATTGTGAGATAAGCAAGACAAGCTATTGAAGCTATTGTAATAAAAAAAAAAAAAATCAGATTTTGGGAACACAGTGTTACAAAATGACAAAAGATAATGATACTCATGTATATTGACTCTTAACCCTGAGGAAATGTCCTCTAGATCTGTGCCAGTCTTACATTTGAACATAACAAATTAACAGAAACTATGACAGCAAGCCGCAACAAGTACAAGATTTTAAACATTGTCACTTAACAGGTATGAAGGGATGATCTGGTGACTCATGGATTGGGTTTCACTTGACCCCAGGGATGTTTGTTCCCCTCATTTCCTGTCATTTTTCTCCTGTTGATCCAAAGCAGAAAGAAACAAAAATGACAAAAATGTATCTTTAAAACTAAATCAGATTAGGATATTTCAGCAGATTTTTCATTTTTTAATGTTGGTGTTTTAATAAGGATTAGATTAGGTAATTCAAGAATTTGATATGTACTGAGGGGGACATTTTTATAGTTGAATAAAAAGCTTGGCAGTGCGCTCAGATACAAACTATGTGGTGATGTTACAGTTATTAAATCTCCTCAAACTTGCAGTGTCCGCAGTTTCTTTTTACTCACGAGCCAAAGTGAGCACAGATACAATTTTTATGATAAGCTAAAATTATGCAATATATAGTTTGAGCCATGTAGACATACAGTATCCATACTGTATCCAGACTTTAAATCTTTAAAGCACGTTGTTCAGTCTTTGTCTTGGCTGGCGGTTGTAGGTTGTTGAATCACCTGCCAAGTGTCTGTTAACACTGTTTCCTCAGGCTCTTGGCAGCTCTTTTAAGCTGTGTCCCAATTCAGGGCTGAAACTTTGATAGACCTGGAAGCTCAACCTGCTTTTCTTACCCTAATGAGATCGCCTAGCGTCACAAAGACCACAACTAATGACCAATTCAGACGGTTCTCATTAACTTACTGAGTCACATATTTATGAAATTTATAACCACAATGCTGCTGTCAATTGGCCAACTATTAATAAAGTAGGTCACAGGGACAAGTTCAGTGATGGTGTTTACAGGACAAGCTGTGATGTTTGCCTTAAACACATGAGGGATGATTGTTAAACAATGTGCTAGGCTAAATGGATGGAAAATGTCCTGTGATTAACAACATCCACCCTGTTAACAGAAGCAAACGCACAGACGCTTCCATATTTTTTACCCTGCAGTGTTTTTTTTTTTTTTATTAGCCTAGTAAAGTTCAAAGGGTATTTGATGACCACCTAAGTGGAAACACTACGGGTTGATGAGGTTTGCATAAATTCTTTGTTAATCGATGGATTTTGAGGTTTTGAAGATGTCACATCCTGACGTTCAAGCAGTGGAAAGCTGCCTTAGACTTCAGTTTTGTGTATCATTTGGATCAAGTAAATGTGTCCACTGAGAACCCCCAAAAAATGTCTGTTTGCTGTTTCTTTCCAGTTTGGGCTCCCATCGCTTTGACAGTCGTTCTAGTGGCTGCAGCAACACTGTGTAAGGAGCAGGGAATCACTGTCATCGGCATCTGCTGTGTCCATGAAGTGTTTGTCGCACAAGGGGTAAGGCTCCTGTTTTTAGTCACTTTAAAGTGTAAGAAATGTGAAAATGTATGAGCCCCTTACAATAAATGTTGAGTGCCCTTCCTTCTTTAATGTCTTTCTCATATTGATATTTTCAGTTTACCCTGCCTATGCTATTGGACACATTGCGACAAGTCCTGCTGGGAA
Source organism: Helostoma temminkii (assembly GCA_900302695.1). Taxonomy (NCBI): domain Eukaryota; kingdom Metazoa; phylum Chordata; class Actinopteri; order Anabantiformes; family Helostomatidae; genus Helostoma; species Helostoma temminkii. Next base: position 7,272 of record OMLM01005712.1, on the reverse strand, counting down.
AAGATGGCTTTCCCTATGCAGTCCTTCAGACGCTACTGAAGCTCATAGTTCTCATCATCAGCACACTGCTGCTTGTCATTATTAGGGTTCAAGTCATCCAATCGCAGCTCCCTGTCTTTACTAGGTAGGTAGTATTTTCCCATCAGTGCCAACTAAATACAACCTTTAAATTTATCTGTCCCTTTCTGTCAAATACATGTGTTTTTATTAACATACAAATGTTTGCTTTTAAAGATTGAATAGGCTAAGAGCTTGCCATTTGTCATTTTTATTGCTCTAGTACTGGGCAGCTCGACAGTTCTGTTTATTCAGAAATCCTGTGTGCAGAGTGCAGGTTGTCTGTGTTGTGACATGTTCAGGGAAGCATGTAGTGCAGGTCATTTGTGTTTTGAAGCCTCCCTACCTCAAAAAAACAAAACAAAAACTGAGATCACACTGGAACATGGCTCATAAATGAAGGCTTGAACTGGACTGTAGGTTTGAAGAATCATTACACCCATGTCACTACCAATCAAGCATAGAGCCGTGTTTGCGTTTTGTGTATCTTAACTACATTTTTAGATTTTAAATAGCGGTAGAATGCAGCCAAACACATGATTTGAATGTAAATGAGATATCATATATATAATAAATGCAAAATATTATTATTATTACATTTTTAATAATTTATTATTAATATTATTATTCTTTTTCTAGTCTTCTTCTGATTTTTAGATTGAAACTCAAACAAGGCAAATATCACTGCTTTGTTGTATTGCTGTGCACGTGGCATTAAAGCTCTTGAATCTTGAAATGGATTGCAAGATTATATAAACACATTATACCACTGTGGGTCTTTTTCTTTATTTCAGATTATGTAATGGTTTATATAATGTCTTTTACTTATTTGATTGAAGTAGAAAATCTTCCCATGGCCTCTGATGTCTTTTACCTGATGAATGTAAAGTCTGCTTTTATTTAGCGGCTCTGTGTGACGTTGACTTATACATCTGCATTATAGTTGTTCTTATTCATTATAGCTCTAAATCACAGATGTTGAAAGCAACATGTTGTGAGCTGTTCAAAGGTCAAAGTCGCAGCAAAAGATGCTCCCTATAATCCTCTTACATGTCAGTGATTTGAAAAGAGATTTTTTTTCCTTTACCACCTAGATGGATACACTGGCCCGTTAATAAATGCTAATATCTCCTTTAAAGCAAGTTTACGTTTGTATGATATCTATGGTGAAGATAATCACAAAACTCAGATCAGCCTTCTCTGCAGCGCCACATGCAAAGCCTGTATTTAGTAATGAATTAGTAAAGAACTAATTTTATCTAATTGCAGCTAACTAATTGAATTATGAACTGTATGAACTATGTTCTTCAGTGGCATGTATCAGCAATTTAAGTGATTTTGTGGCACTCACACATTTTCACATGCTGTAGAGCAGTAAGGTAACAGTATTGTTAACCTTGTCTAGAAAGCATAACATAAGCGGCACAATAGCAGAGCAGCAGCAACAGCACTGGTCTTTGGTTTGGGTGCACAGGAGGCGTTTCTGTCCAATATAGTGAACATGCATATAGTGCATATAGTAGAGAGTGACATGAGCTGACATCAAGGCTGTGTAGACAACTAGACTGAGTAAAATAGAAGCGTATCTGTGTGACACGTGCATATCAAAAACATGGCTAATGCAGTTTTCATGTAGACAGCTTATCATCCAACGGCTTAATCTGTTAGTTAGTTATGGATTTGCCTATTTCTGACTGCAGTGAAGTGAAGCTCTGCAGTGTGAAAAACCTTATTTACTCTTGTATGATATTTCTGTGAATTGAACTTTACCACAAATTAACTGAAATCAGTAGCCTTACAGTTAGGGGGTTGACTATGCCAAAGATCAAATTTCAGAGTCATCCACAAGAACTGATGGTATTCATCTGTCTGACACGAGAGATTTACAATAAGTTGCTGTTGAATTTTACTAAGGACCAGCTTTATTTAAAAAAAGGCATTTTATATAATGGATTACCAAATGCTACTACATGTTAATTAGACTTTTTGTTATAGGCTTTCATTCCGACTTTGTTAAACATTTGTGCCAGGGCCCATGAAGCTTTTCAAGCAAGCATTTGACAGCTTATATATGAAGCTTTTATTTAAAAGTTTGATATTCTTTAAAAATCTGCGTTTATGTTTTTTAAATTAAAGTTTGTGCAAAATCTGTTAAGCATCTGCAGCAAAAAAAAAAAACACAACCGGAACTAGATAAAGACACATATTTATCACTGAGGATTCCACACAAACTGATTGTGAAGATAAAATTCTAGACAGTTAGCTTAGATGTGCTAATCCTCTTAAATCCTAAAGCTGTCTCCAGATTGTCTGATGATCTTCATAACAATATATGTATATATATTTAGATTCATTTGCAATGAAGCCAGTTAGGGCTACCTGCTGTAGCAGAGCTTTTCAAACATGAATGGACGGATGCTGAAGAAGCTTACATTGAAAATCAAAGAGAGAGAGGGTCAAGAATGATGTGGGACTGTCACAAGCAGCTGCTTAGACAAAACAAGTTCATTGTGACTACAAGATGAACACAAACACAATCTTTATGTTTCATATTAAATGTTTTTGTTGTCAGGGCCTTCACTGCATTATACTGTAGATTATACTGCATAAGTGGGCCCAGGGTCTTTCTGTGTGGAGTTTGCATGTTCTCCCCGTGTTCGCGTGGGTTCTCTCCGGGTACTCCGGCTTCCTCCCACAGTCCAAAGACATGCAGTTGGGTTAACTGGGGATTCTAAATTGCCCGTAGGTGTGAGTGAGAGTGTGCATGGTTGTTTGTCTGTATGTGGCCCTGCGCTAGACTGGCGACCTGTCCAAGGTGTACCCCGCCTCTCGCCCATAAGCTGGCTGGGATAGGCTCCAGCACACCCGTGACCCCTGCGGGGACTAAGCGGTATAGAAGATGAATGAATGAATGAATTATACTGCATAACTCTATACTGGATATTTACTTGTTTACAGCTACAGTTATTAGCAGTTTGCAACAACATGATGGTCGATGCAGGATGAAACCTACTGTTTTTTATTGACTGTAATTTTGTGCCATATTCAGGCTTAACTTTGTTTACACACCAACAAAAATAATGAGTAGATTAATATATTATGTATTAGGTAATTTATCACACACATCGGTTGGTAACTTATTTTCATTTTAGACTATCTGAATTTTGTGCCTCATTATTTTCATTGAAATTAGTTAACTGCATTTACAGTTTATTCCTAAGGAAATAAGACAAATGATAGGCACTGTTTAGTTTAGATGCTCTTGTGCCCTTGAGCATTAATACAGGGTGAGGTTTAATCTCCCAACTGTTGTTAAGACGTTCTATTGCCATATCAAGGGCTCTGGATGCTTTTGTTAACATCAGCTTTCCCTTCTCTGCTTCTCTGCTCCAACCATCTCATGCTTTGTAAAATTAATTTCTTCTTTTGTGTCTTCTTGTAGATTTGATAACCCTGCAGCAGTCAGCCCCACTCCCACAAGACAACTGACTTTCAACTATTTACTTCCTGTGAATGCATGGCTTCTGCTGAATCCCTCTGAGCTGTGCTGTGACTGGACTATGGGCACCATCCCTCTGGTGGAGTCACTCCTGGACCTACGAAACCTGGCCACACTAGCGTTCTACACATTTTTGGGGCTGCTAACTTACCACAGCCTGCGCTACAGACACAGCTCTGCCAAGACTGTCATTATGGTGAGAGGAAGTTTGGTCAGATTATTCAAGTTCCGAATGAGAAAATATGGGTTTACTACAACATTCTTGCAACAACTTAAACTTACATTTACATTTAGTCATTTGGCAGGTGCTTTTATCCAAAGTGAGGTACAAGTGACGTACAAAGCAAGTAAAAATCGAAGTCATGTAGATACCAAAGCACTATCAGAAGAAGTTTGTCCGTTTCATGAGTGCAAGAAAATGTTTTGCATGGGATCTTTTGTTTTGTGATGGGACCACCAGATGCCGTTCGTTGGCAGAATGCAGTGGGCGGGAGGGACTGTAGGCCTGAATTAGGGAGTTTAGGTAGAAGGGTGCAGTTGAGTTGACCACTCTATAGGCAAGATTCAGGGCTTTGAACTTAATGCAGGCAGCTACAGGAAGCTAGTGCAAGATCTGAGGAATGGTGTGACGCATGTCTTTTTTGGCTGCCTTTTGTCTGATGTGGAGGGTATTGATTGCACATGCCAGTAACCCTATCAACAAGGCATTGCAGTAATCAAGACGGGATATGACCAGCGATGGCACAATCAGTTGGGTTGGATATTCAGAAAGGTAGGGTCTGATCTTTCTTTCTGTTGTAGAGGGCAAGTCTGCATGCCAAGACAGAAGAGATGTGGTCTGTAACAGAGGAGGAGATGTGATCTGTAAAGCTCAGGTGGTCGTCAATGATGACCCCCAGGTTTCTGGAAGTGGGGACAATCACTGATGTTGATGCTAATGCTGATGTGGTGTTGTGTATATAAGGTCTAGCTGGGACAACTAGATTTTGGTCTTGAAGAGGTTGCGCTGAAGATGTCTGTCCCTCATCCAAGCAGATATTTCAGACTGGCATGAGACAATTGATGAGACAATTTAGGCATCTAGTAGAAAGGACAGGAAGAAGTGAGTTGTCAGCATAGTGATGATAGGAAAAGTTATGTGAGCGGATGATAGAGATGTAGTATAAAAAAAGAAGAGGACCAAGAACTGAGCGTTGCGACACACACAGGCTGTCAAAGTTAGAAATGTGCCTCTGCCAAGACAGCTTGAAGGTTCGTCCAGATAAGTAATACCGAAGCCAGGCCAGAGCTGTTCCAGATATGACCAAGTCAGAGAGTGTGGACAGGAGAATCTGGTGGTTCACCATGTCGAAGGCTGCAGATATTTAAAGTAGGCCCGCAGAGATTTCAGAACTGTCAGGAGTGCCAGAGAGAAAGTCAGACTTTCACTCATCCAAGCAGAGATGGATGTTTTTCTAAGAAAGAAAATCATAGTTGATTAAAGACTGCTTGTTCAAGGGTCTTGGCAAGAAATGGAAGAAAAGAGGCAGGTCTGTAATTCTCACCAAGTGAGGAGTGGAGAGCAATTTCTCTGCCTGCCATTTTAATAACGAAAGCGCAATGGCAATATTAGTAGACAAAGCCACCCATGTCAGTTTTATAGCATAGTAAAGAAAGAATTGTAATCACTTTTCTGGCAAAACTAATTGTGTGTTTTAAGCAAATGAGGATTTAGTTACCATTGGTAGAATAAACAATGTTTTAGCAATACCAAAATGGTTTAAATCAGATTTATTGAACATAAACACCAGTGTTACCATTAAAAATGATTATGATAAAAATATTTAATTTAATAAGCACAATTAGTCAAAGTTTGGATTAGTCAAAAAAGAAACAAATAGACAATACTGACCAGGACAAATTGAAGAAATAAAAAATAAGCTCCTACTTGAATGAATGAGTAGTGACTGCCTTTTGTGGCACACAAACAAATTAGCATGTGTTGTGCAACAGGCCCCATGGCTCTCGTATTTTCTCATTTACTGAAGGTCAGTAAACTTCCTCACTGTATTGTTCTTAGCATCAGTTTTAGAAAAGGGGACCACAAATCAACACAAAATAGACTGAATTATGACCTTTTGCAGTGTTTACTCTTCTTTGCTAACAGCATTTTGGAATATGTTGCATAACAATATCATATCATATCAACCTACTTAGCATCATTGCAAGTCTGCCAGCTATCTCACATGGAGCATGAGATGCATTAAATTGGTTTAGGTAACAGTTGTCTTTTGAGGAGCACTGCTCCTCCCACCTACAGTGGCTGCTGGTTGTGCAATAAGCTGTAACTGTTGTATTTATTATAAATTGATTTATATCTGTTAATTATTTTTCTTGATATTCTACATACAGTGGGACCCCAAAGACCATCTTGTCATGTATCTGGAAATAATAAAAACTTACAGATTTAAAAATGTAAGAAGTTATGTAAAGTGAAGAAGACATGG
>OMLM01005710.1:43061-57213 GCA_900302695.1 Helostoma temminkii | reverse complement strand
TGATAATGCACTATAATAATAATAATAATAATAATAATAGAAATAATAATAATAATAATAATAATAATAATAATAATAATAATGGCTTTTGCAGGAAAGCAGATGAAGCAAAGTCATTATGTGGGATTCTGTTTATGTATTAGTTTCGGTCCTATAGATGCATGAGAATAGGTTAAAGTAACAATTAACCTTGGGGAGGCAGCATAGCGGCAAGAGGAAGCAATTTAATGGTAGAGATTTTTGGTAGAAGTCAATTTACCTTTAGTGCAGAACTGCTCCTTGCTTGGTCAAATGTATTTTTTCTTCACATGTAGCGCTGCAGTGATAGTGAACTGTAAATCACAAATTGTGCTACGCTGTATGGGCTACACTGTGGCTATGATTAGGTTTTTAAAAAACTTCGCACAGCAGGTTAGGTTTTTAGTCAGTCTCTTAGTTTAGCAACAATATTTAAGTACATTAGACATGATGACTAAAAGGCAAAATTGATTGGAAGCCTAGATCCAGTAGTTCACTGATCTGGTTAGTGGAAAATACTGTTTGTGTGCTTTATAAAACATTTCATTCAGCTCCTTAAAAGTGCATTAAATTAAGTTTTTGGCTTTATTGCTTTTCACTAGTTCTCCATTTTTTTAGCCATGTTTTGGTCTCCACCATCTCCTAAGTGAATCATTCAAATGTTCCACAAATTATACAGTTTAAAAACAAAGCGTAGTTATGGCTGAAAAGCAACATATTGATGCACTGGAGTCAACAAAAGCGCTTATGAAGAAATATCAGTAATAGGTGTGAAAGCACATTAAAGCAAAGAAGTCCTTTTTCATGTTACACCCAGTTATATTTTAAATATTAATATTAAATATAAATGTATGGATTACTGCAGCTTTAGGTCCGTCATATTATAGTATATATTTATTCTAAGAGCTCCTGCTGCAGTTCTGTCTGGTTGCTGCTAGTTAATATTCTCATGTGAACAGCTGAGTGCAAAGGGAAACATCAATTTATTAATACTGTTGAATAATTAATGGTTTTTAAAGCACATCCAATACCTTCAGATTTACACAGAAGAATGTAAGTGTGTTTACGCATTGTAGTCATTTAAGAGCAATATTTTCACCACTGTTTATTTCACGTTTCATCACAGAATAGCAGTTCTGTGATGAAGGTGTTTAATCATCCTTCCTTTCTGACATCAGCAACTGTCACTTTAATTCCTTCAGTAACTCCATGCACTTTTTTTCTGTTCCCTCCCTCCTGTCCTGACACTGTCACTCTTGCCTCCTCCCATTTTCATTGACAGAATGTGAGGTAACACTGTCTGTTTTATTTTTTCTTCACACTCACACACACTCTACAGCCCTTCTCTGCGTGGGTCCCTCCCTGTTCTGTTTCATTCACAGCGCAGTGCCGAGCAAGATGACTCATCCTACGTTGTGAAAGATGTGAACTGCTCTGTGTTCATCTCAGGTCTTGGTTCTCTTCCAGTCTCCTTCACTTGCGCTGTCCTTTCCCAGCTCGCCCCTCCTCCGTCTACATCTATAAGATGCTGAGCTATACCTAAACTCCACCACACGCAGATGTTGATAAACAGGAGGAGTAAGTGGCTGTGACAAAGAAGCACATGTTGCAGTATATGCACATAGACCTCATGTCATCTCCCTGCACCTAACTGGTACTGAGCAGAGACTGGACACCTGAGTCAGAGTGAACACAGTTCAGAGGAGCTCAGGTTTGACTGAGGAAAAGTATTACTGTCTGTGCCATTAGAGAAATTACACAGCATGTGGACATTAATGATTTGTAAAATAGTTTCTTACCATAATCAAGAGACATAGTGCTCAGTGTCATAAGTTTTCATTGAAAAATATTCAGATTTTTAAAAGAAGCAGATCAGTTTAAGTAATGTCCATGCAGTGAATCATTCCCTGCAAGAACGCCTCAGTAAAGCCCAGCCCCTTTAAAAATAATAAACTTATGACAAATTAACAAGTAACCTTATAGAGTGAAGTACAGAGAATATTCGATACTGTATCATATACTGCACCATATCATGCAGCATTGTAAGCAGAACTGCTTTGCTAAATTAAGATGCACATATTCTTCATTTAAACAAAATTCTTCAGATTTTCATAAGGAGTACATAAACTTGAACAACATTTTACTCTGATTTTATATCTCACTGGCAGTGAGTGCTTAGGTTTGTTTTAGTTTAATATTGAACCACACTATTTCTGTTGTTGGTGAATTTATGCTCCAAATAATAAACTATGCAGCAAATATTTCTGAAGGTGCTATTGACAAGAAATTTTCAACCCATGCAAATTTAACAACCAATGCAATCCACACATGCAAAGAAATCAAACCATAGATGTCCATAAATTATGTGTAATGTGAAATGACGCAGAACAAGTAATAAATGCGTGAAGAAAGGAAAGCTGAAATCTACCAGTATTAGAAAGCAATCCTGCCCCTGGTTAGTGCAAATTAATATCAGCTGGTTCAGTCCCAACTGATGGCCTATAAAAAGGTGTCTCATTACCAAGGTGTCACACAAGCAACATTTCATGATGGAAACCTTATTATTACAAAACATATTGATGTTAGTGGTTGCAGAAGGATTTCTGAACTTCTGAATGTTCCAGTGAGCACTGTTGGGGCCATAACCTGGAAGTGGAAAGAACATAATTTCATTATAAACCGGCCACGACCAGGTGCTCGTCACAAGATTTCTGACATTGGAGCGAAAGGAATCATCAGAAGAGTTGTCCAAGAGCCAAGGACCACTTAAAGAGAGCTTCAGAAAGACCTGGAATTAACAGGTAGTTATTTTAAAGAAAACAATAAGTAATGAGCTCAAACGCTGTGGCCTGTTTGCTCGCTCAACACGCAAGTATCCATTGCTGACAAAAAGGAATGTTGAAGCTTTAAAGTTTGCTGCACAACATTAAGACAAGCCTGTGAAATACTGGGAGAATATAGTGTGGTCAGATGAGACTGAAATTAAACGCTTTGGATGCCATAATCCACACCAGGTCAAATGACACTGCACTTCACCCAAAAACACCATAACAGTAGTGAAGTGTGGAGGTGGGAACATAATGGTGGTTGCAGCTGTTTTTAGCATATGGCACTGACAAACTTTGTATAATTGAAGGAAGGATGAATAGAAAAATGTACCGAGACAAATAAATGGTAAATATCTGCTGCTACCAGGATGATGAAGAAGGAAGGGTGGACATTTCAGCAAGACAATGATCTCTATTGGTTTCAGAGAAGGAAAATAAAGCTGCTAGAACGGCCCAGCCAATCACATGACTTAAATCAAAGAAAGAACTAAAGATCAGAGTCCATGGAAGAGGCCTGAACACCTGAAGACGGTTTGTGTGGAAGAATGAGCCAGAGTCAGATTAGTTTCTCTATACAGGAGGCATCTCGCAGCTGTCATTATGAACAAAGGCTTTTGTACAAAGTATTAAATTTAAGTGAGTGTGTTCAATACTTTTTCCATTTTATGACACACAACTTAATTTCTGTATTGATTACTTGGGTTGTTACATCTGGTGAAAATGATGTCAATAGCACTTCTAGAAATAGTTTTACTGAGAAAAATGGTTCGATGCTTATTTTACCGCTGTAGACACACACACACACACACACACACATACAGTATATATCTATGGATCCATCTGTAGCTGTGTCCTTGTAGTTCTCTGCAACATCAAGGTGAGCAAAAGGCTTGAGCAGAGGAAGTGAGCACAGACAAACAGAGTTAAACAGAGAGCAGATACTGGTCTGATGGTCAACAGAATTTCAACACAGAGAGGGCAGAGTGGGATTCTGCTCCAAAGCCATAAATTCACATAAGCTTAAGATAAAGGAAAGAAATGAAAAAAGCAAGAAACAAACAAAAATACAGCTTAGGCAAACTATGAACATGCAACATTCAACATTATCCAATAATTTAGCTTTTCCTCTCAGATGTACCCAATACAGCAATGAGTGACAAAAATGTGAGTGATTCCAGTTGATATAAATATAGAAAAATTAGAAACACAGGATGAAAATGAGACTATTACTGCCTTTTTTCTTTTTTTAGTAATTTACATTTTTGTCAAAAGACTAAATCCAAATCAGGTGCCAAAATTAACACAAGTGTAATTTGTATAAAGTCACTTGGTGAACAACAAGAGGATCTGCAGTGTTAACTTTGTGCGGCCACTTGTGTTGTTGTACTGTAACTGTGTGTGTGTGCGTGTGTGTGTGTGTGTGTGTGTGTGTGTGTCTCTCTCTCACTCACTCACGCACAAACACACAATTTCTAACAGTTCAGTTTTAGATCTCTTTGTAATTTGTGAGAAAGCTTTGTATCGCAAGTACCGTAGATCCTAAAATGATGGATTACATGCAAACAAAACCACACATGGAGATATGCACAGTTTGCATACATCCACAAGCAATTTAATCTCTCCTCCTCCTGCCATGCTTTAATTCCACAGCCATACATGAAAAATAACACTAGATTCAGATTACTTCATTTCAAACCTCTATATTTTTCTTCTTTGCTTCCTACATTTGTTTCCATTAGCCCATCCTGGTGTAATCTACCTTTCCTCCAGTCAGCCTGTTTTCGCTTCCTTTCTTCCCTCACACTTGCCTGCCGTCCTTCCTTCCACATGCCCTCCCCACCCCCAAAAAATGATTACCTGGCTTTTTCAAATATTTCTAAAATATATATCTTTGAGCCCAAACAGGAGCTCTGCTGTGTGCGTGTTTAGTGTTGGCAAATATATGCATAGAGACTTGTGAACATACATTACACTGGCTTCTGTTACATATGTACATAAATTCAGTTTGGCAAGTGCATGCAGGTGCATGGCCACACACACACACACACACACAGACTGCCTGCTACATCCACTCTTCCCTCCTTTGTCCCTACCTTATCTCAATGTCAATAAAAGCTGGGAACACACACATGCAGAAATCCATTTAACTGCATCACGTGTCTTATTTAATTCACCGTGTAAGTGTGTGTGGACCTTTACTGCTGTGAAACACAATGCTTTTAAAGGTGTGTGTGTGTGTGTGTATCTGAAGGTGCACGTGTTTCTGTGCAAATGTATAATTGATTTGTGTGTGTCCATTTCTATGTGCATTCATTTTATATGTGCAGCTATGCAACATTAGCTTGTAGTGTGTGTGTGGGACTTGGTACATTTCTATTCATGTCAGTGAGCTCCTACGTGCATAGAGAGGAGCAATGACATAGGAAGGGGTGGATGGAGAAGAAAAGATTTCATTTCCTATTGCATGTGTTCCTATTGTTCCTAGTGTGTTCCTTGTTCCACACACACACACACACACACACACAGAGTATCATTCACTGTTTTTTATTAAAATAAGTGCAGTAATAAGTACAGTGCTGTGGCAGAATTATTCATATCTCCTCTCCTGGCCTGAGTGGTCCATGTATGAGATTCAAAGGAGAAAGGAAGCATAGCATGAAGAAAAGATGATGGCAGCAGGTTAGCCTGGAGGCGAAGAGATGACTGACAGCTCAAAGGTTATTAGTTCAGTCTCAGTGTTTGGCGTCTCCTAGGAGATGGAGTCCGTTTGTAATGACTGAAACACCTGAAGTTAAGTTTGACCTTATGGGATTCTTACATAAGTCTTAAAGTCTAAAATTCACTGTCAGAATTTTAGGACCTAAAACTTAAACTCCTGAAGAAGGTCAAACGTATATATTTATGGTTTTGATAGGTGTAAAACTACAGCTCATTTTTTAGGTTGATTATTTTAACCCCAAGCTGTGTACAACCTGAAGTTATACATAAGTAAAACCTAGTGGGTCCAGCTTTTATGTGTTGTCAGCTTAACCTGTATTAATATCTTAACGAGCGTGTAAATGTTACTTCATGTTTTTTCCCATCACTTTTCTGGAATGGAGTGTGTGAATGTGACGCATTATTCGAATGCTCCTCCATTTCCCAGCAAAGCCATCAGCAAAACTTTTAACTGCTGGTTAAAGAGCGAGAGTTATTGTGATGACTCAAAACAAAACTAACCCTAATCCACTTTTATATATGCGTGTGTAGAATAACTTTCATTCCCTCATATTTAGAAGTACAAGCTTAATGAGAGCTGGACTAAAAACATCACATTCAGTGGCTGCACAGCTGATGCTGTGGACTCAGTGGAATTCAGAGCTTAAAAAAACTCCCCCAAAACTACTTGTAATTTTATTCACATTAAAGGGAAAAATTATTGATGACAATGATGAATATATAAAATAGGTCTGCAATTGCTTTCCAGTGGTCTTAAGTCTTTAAATTGATCATCTCTTCTCATAGTCCACTTGTTGAAACCTGTTTACAGCCGGCTGAGCTAAACTTATTTACTGTTTGTACACCATCACCACCACCAACACCATCATCACACATTAGCAAGTAACAGCTCAAACCTGCCACTATCAGGGCTCACTCTTTTTACACAAGCATAATGAGAAAAGATACAAAATGTTTCTATTGTGCATCCATTATAGTAATGTGACCTATAGGAGAGTCACTTCTAATCACAGTTATTTTAAAATGTTTCCATAGTAGAATGTGTAGGCGACCGATTAAACCACCAGTCAGTGCACAACTACAGAGTCATGGCCTCCAGTCCCTGTAGCAGCAGATTAATAATTACAAACTGTTTTCATTAATAAACTATAAAAGACGCTAAGGGCAAGCATTTGCTGTAAGGTCATGAAATGGGGACAAACTGCCCTGATTCGCTACTGAAACAGATCATCACACTATCTCTTATTGATCACAGTAGAGGGAATAGTGTCTTCTGTGTCCTCACAGTGGGGTCAGATGTCAGGTGAGGTGTGAGCCCAGGTATCGTCGCTAAAACCTGCCATTTTCAGATTTTAAGCCCCCTCCTTTAATGCGTACCATTCACTACTTCCTGCCAGTAAAGTTTGCTCAAGTAATTTCACTTCAAAGATACGGAGGCCGTGACCAATTTTCCTCGCTCGTCTCAGATTCCCTTCTCGACGACAGTAATTACACACAGATTTAATTAATGTGGGAACAGGAAGGGAGGAGCAGAGGGGTCTTTGAACTGTACGTTGGGAGCAGGCCGAGAAAAAGCTGGGAAAAAGAGCAAGAGTGAGAGATTAGTGAGGGAAGCCAGAATGAGTTCTTTTAGATCGCAAATGTGGGCCGGTGCTGAGGCTAATAATCTCTGGTGGATCCGTAATATGTCGGTCTTTGTTCTGTCGGCTCCTTTATCCATCTGTCCCCTCTGTCTAATCTTTCTCTTGTTGGAGGTTTAATATGTCGCGTTTGCGTCTCCATCACATGTGCCTTTGTCAGCCCGCTCCTTCTCTTTCTCCGAGGCCCTTCTGGTATGGTAGCTCGCCTCCCTGTCCCCTGCTCCTTCCTCACTCGTTTCCTTTTTTCTTAGGCTGCGGAAGCAAAAGAAGGGAGGGGGGAAGCAGATGACACAAGACAACTCCTCAGCGCTGCGTCAGCACCGGCTGCCACTGGAGAATAATAAAACAGCAGGATAATTCAGCAGTGACGAAGGGCTAATGAGGGATGGAGGGGAGAGAGGAGGGATGGTAGGAGAGATGGGGGGTCCAGGTGACAACTGAGGTGAGACCACACCATAAAAAATTACTGTTGAAGTGGAATAAGAGGCCATAATTTGAATGAAGTTCTCAAAGAGGAAGTTTAGTCATTTCAAAGTTATTCAGAGCCGCTTTGTGAGTTTAAAGTTTAATAAACCATTTAATAATAAAACAGGTTTTCATCCATAGGTCTGTATACACAATTTCAATTTGTGCACAAAATAATAAAGATTAAAAAATACAACAGTGTGCGTCCACTGAGGAAATAATAAATGGCTGCAGAACAAAACAGGTCTGTGTGGAGCCGTGACATGTTCCTTAAGTTATTACATGAAATAAACAAATAGTTTTTCACTATTTGACCTTCACTCGCACACTTTTAATCACATCATACCTTTCTGCACTATATCATCCATCCCCAGGAACGTTCCAACTTATTTTCCAGCTGGTTACAGTGAAAACTTACAGCTGCTATTGTCAGAACTTAGTAACATTAGTTGTTCTAATTCGAAGTCTTAACTTAGAATTATAAGTTAAATTATTTAATTAATTTCTTAGAGTTTACTCAACAAATTAAATTAAGTTGATGCAAAAACCTTGATACAAACATCCCAGCATGCATTGTTTGTTTTCTTTACTACTACAAAGAACATTATCACAGTCATCATGGAAAGTTGCAGTCTCTTTACTACACATCTACCTTATGTTGTGCTTGTTTATTTTGACACTAGTGAAAACTATGTGAACCATGATGAAGGCTGCTGTTGAATTTAGTCTCCACCCCTGTACACTTAGAACTTTTTAATGAGAGCAGCTAAATGTGATTAGTTTGTACTCACCTCAATCAGAAGCATCATAAGTTGCAGATCTACAGTTCAGTTTCTCAGTGTGAAGATGTAACTCCTCAAATAAATTGTTCAATTTCAGTGGGTGTCTAAGTTACATATACAATAAAAAGACACATTTACCCATGAGAGTTCTAATTAAGGTGATGTACAATTTAAAGTTCAAACAATAACTTAAAATCAACAAAACTATGTCACAAGTTTACACAACATGCCGTATTTAATCAAATTGTATTTGTTCTGCTCATATTTTTAAGTTGAAAGAAGTTATATTTTACAGTGTGGGTTCACATCCATCTGTCTTTCTGCTGTTCTTTCGTGTCTGTGAATTTTTATTCAGGTACTCCAGGTTCCTGCCACATGGAAGACATGTCAGTCCCTGTCAGTCCCTGTCAGTCCTGCGATAGACTGATGACCTGTCCAGGGTGTACCCTGCCTGTCGCTCAGTGACTGCTGGGACAGTATCCCTGCAACGCTTGCCAGGAATAGCAGTTAAGCTGATGGATGGATAGAAGAAAGTTTGGCATTTCCTACACTTTGTAATATACAGGTTTAATACTATATACAAGAAGGTATTTAAATTCCAGAGTAAAACATTTTAACTCATGTTCAAAATGTGCTCTCATACTGTGGCCACAAATTACATCCTATCTCTTCTCAGGATATTTACTAGCAATGTCAGTGCACGTGAAAGTGAAAAGCAATCAGACAGGTGAAACTGGTGCTTGGTTGAAGAAAACACAAAACTAACAAAGTGCTAGTTCTGATTTTGACTTTGTTTCACCATGACGATCTGCAGCCTTGCACATCATTTTGCAACAGGTGACGTCTTTGTCTTTATTGTGCGCAGCAGTGTCTTCAAAGTTGAAAGGAGAGAGGACGACTGGAGGGGAGGCGAAGATGTCGATCAATAAAAGTAATTGTGTCCAGTGACAGCATTACAATCAACAGTGACGTCATCAGGCGCTGTTTGCAGGAGCTGTCTACACGCACGGATGCAGAGAGGCAGAGAATACACGTGAAAACAAAGGAAGATGTTTGCACAATACAGAGAGGAACAGAGGCGTGACAGAGATTAATTCTACATTCATTGCTACCAAAAAAATCACACATTCAGTGCATCGTCCAAACTTGATGACAAGCCTGAACTAATGACAGCTCCAACAGAAAAAGTGCTTATGTCAAGAACAGCAGGGGAAACACTGCATGAGGAGGACACACTCAGCCAAACACTCTCTAGGGTTTTTTTTCCTCCTCTCCTGAGATGAGAAATCTTGAGGCTGGAGGCTTTACATTTTCTGGCCAAGCCACAAAGTCAACAGTATTGACTACAGTGTCAAAAATCAATGAATGCAGAACTCATTTTGGCACCTCTGCTTCAGCTTAGAGCCAAACACATGGGCCCTCGTTTGAATATGACATCTTAAACAATGAAAGAGATTAGTTTTAGCTTTACATGCACTGTAGGTGAGAATGTGACCCACTGGTATTTTACAGCATTAAATCAGCTGCAGCTCAGATGTGTCACAACATTGGCTGAGGCCATGGGTGTCGTGAGAATTTAAAGCAGAACTGACCTTTATAGATCCTGGAGTCATGTAGCTTTGTGGTTGTGATTATATCCAAATGTTGCATCATATGAATCAGCTGTTCTTTCTGTGGTACTTGTGTAGAAGCCAGGAGCAGTCGGCCATATCGCTGTGTAAAGAGCCAGGTCTCAATATCTCACGGTTGGCACGCAGATGTAAAATTATGATTTAGTCCAGTGTGTCTCAGTGAAATACAGCATATAATGCATATAATATATATAATCTCAAATGTCTCATAGCTTCTGATTTGCCACCTCTGTGGCTGAGAGACCTAATTCAGCCTACAAACCTGCCTCTGCAGATCAGAGAGAACAGTAATTGTCCACAAAGACACAATATTACCTGTAAGCAAAACATAAACTTGTTTTTTAACTATTTGAGGAAATTATCAGTGTTATTTTTCTGGTGAGAATA
Source organism: Helostoma temminkii (assembly GCA_900302695.1). Classification (NCBI taxonomy): domain Eukaryota; kingdom Metazoa; phylum Chordata; class Actinopteri; order Anabantiformes; family Helostomatidae; genus Helostoma; species Helostoma temminkii. Next base: position 46,744 of record OMLM01005710.1, on the reverse strand, counting down.
GTCTTGCATGTCAACAAATGTGCCGACATTTAAATGGGCACACTTAAAATTTTATTTTAAAGTTATGATAAACTATTAGGAACCAAACTGTTAAGTAACTGTTTGAAGGTCAGACAGTCAAAAACCCACTGAACTGAACAATCGAGTCCGGTCTATTATATTGAAATTCAAATAGTTGTCCCTTAAGCTACAAGTTACTGAATAATATATTACTGGTGCATGTTACTGCCCAGTTTCACAAGTTTGCTAAATTCCAGGGGAATCCAAGGGAGGTCCATTAGCATAATTAGCATCTGTGCGGTCATATGTTATAGGATTGTGCAGGAAGCATTGCAGTGATCTTTGCATGGTCTAGTCTTGTAGATATGTCTTCACAGTACATTTAGCCAATAGCAGCTGTCACTGTGTATGTGGAGTGAAATGGATTTTCTAAGTAATGGCTTATTGTTCAGGGGACTTACGGCATGGCAAACTGAAACTGGATGTGACCTTCACAGGCAAGTAACCATTGTTCCTTAGGACTGTACCAGCAAACAACTGGTATAGTACAAAGTTGTTTTAAGGCTGTTCTGGCATAAGGGCAGGGTCCTTTTTGGCTGTGGATCTCTAAATTAATCAGCAGGAATCCTTAGCTAGCTGATGCTATTTGATAAAATAAAACAAACAACACATCTGCACTTTTCTTCACCAACTTCCAGATGTGCAGAGACGAAATATTCACCCTGTAATATAATGTTAGTTAAGCAAACTGTTTCAGAATGATTTTATGCTGTTGGAAATCTAAAGCCTATGAAAGAGAAGCAGTTAGATGGTCAGAGGAGTGTGTAATCAGGAATTTTACAACATCTTCAATGTGCATCAGTCAGTCAGAACTGAGAACTATCAGCTTAATGAGGTGAGATTTACACTCAGCTATGACAGAGGCTATAATGAGCACATGTGATTTTGCAGCTCAGCCAGAAAGGACCTGCTGAATCTGTACAGCACAAGGGTAAAAGGTGGGGAGACACCCACAATGTGTGACTTGCAGGAATAAACAGGAAAACCACACAGAGAGGGATGGGGTGTGTGTGTGTGTGTGTGTGTGTGTGTGTGTGGTGAGCACATGTCCCTGTTCAGCACCAGTTTCTCAGTGACGGACAGTCCAGTGCAGTAAGGTACACACAAACAGACAGCCTTTTAGTGTACGAGTCTTAAGGTTACAGTGGTCTTATTACAGGGAGGATTAGGTCACAATTTGTTAAAAGAAACTCTTAACATGTAGAGGACAATAGTTAAGGAATAAGAAATGTATTGCTTTGGAGGTTTTAGTATATTCATGTAAAACAAAATACATTTTTTGTATTTGTTTTTGGTGTCTATTCATATTTGAGCTGTTTGTGCACAATAACTTTTATTTCGTACACATTTCTTTCTGTTATTAAAGCTGCTGTGTCACTATTTTTAAATGATTTGTTTCTGGTGAAATATGAGCTAAAAGGTGTTTTAAATGTAGAGAGGCTTTGTCAAAGGTTTGTGTGAACCAGACACTTTGATCAGCCTAGTAGGAGTGAAGAGATGGTCTTGTCTAAAGGTTTTCAGTGAGGCTCACCATTCTAACCAATCAGAGAAGGCCACTTATTTCTGCTTAAGTGGGGAGTTTTGTAGGTTATTGTCCTGCTGCAGAGCAGAGAGGGTTGAGTCTGATGCTAATGCTAGCTTGAGCTGCATTTAGCTCTTGGAAAAATAGTCAACAGCAGTGCTACAGTATACTGTGAGGATTTATATTCAGTACTAATGCCAATATACTAAGAGAATGACAATGCTAATCTGCTGCTGTTTTCTATGTTCACGTTTTAGCATGTTAGATTTTAATAATTAGTGGTAAGCTCTGGTTTTGGTCTCCACCAATCCGAGAGCTAAATATGTGGATCAATAACAAGATTGTGGGTCTGTTAAAATAGGCTGATGCCACTTTTCAGGTGTTCTACTGTGAATTTAGTTGACAGATACCTAAAACAACCTGATGGTAGATGTCTGTAACACAGCTTCGAACAAAAATGTATAACTTATATTTGAATGCAGGTAGCTTCAGTCATGTAGGTCAAACAGGCATAAACAGACCAAATGTTAAACAGACCCGAAACGGGTTCAATCAATTGATGCATTTCCTTTAATTTGGACTAAAGTGGTAATAAAATTTAAATAATGATGAAGGTATAGTGCTTTCAGAAGATAGAAAGGCATCTAATATTTGATGAGCTACTGATACCAGCCATGAAAATCTTCTGTGTTTTACCTGTTTGGGTCAGTGTTTGGCCGAAAATGATAATGAAGAAGGAATTTTAAAAAAAATGAAAAAGTAAAAAATAAACAATAATAGGTTACATTGGCAGAGCACATGAAACAAGAAAAAATGGGCAGATTCAGGTTTAGGTCCAGCCCCTTATGAAGCTGGACTCTAATTGAATGGTATAAGTACATACCTATTAGTGTCACTCATTCATGAGGTGACAGTGTGGTACATCACATCTATACACCACACAATCCTCGTGTCATAATGTGCTTAATACACAGCAGATTTCTGTGTCTGCCTGGGATATGGGGGAGTTAATGGAAAATTATATGATGAAAACATCTCTATCCTCATCACATAACTCATATGTCTGTATTAGATTAATATTTTTAACTAAACAATATAAAATTTGGAGGAGCCATTATTAATATAGCTGTGGCTGGACAAGGCTTCTAAAAGGCCTTACAATGATGTACTGTGTCCCTTAAGGTACTTTTATTAGCATTTTGTGTATAGATAAAAATTTGAAAGTAATAGGGAGCACTCGCAACATATCAGATAAGCTGTAAGTGATTATTTATGCCGCTCAGTTGTCCTAAAGGATAAATGCCTTTGAGCTTTGTGTGTACGAGAGAAAATACTAGTCCCTGACAAAGACTATCTACAGTATTTAGTTTAGCTGGAGCATATTTGTTTCCTAAAACAGTGTAACAATAAAGAGCAGCTGAATGTGAAGCTTTCACAGTACAATCACTGTCCTGCAGCGCCCTCTGTTGGCACAGTCACATGTTGCACCTTACATTAAATCCTGTCCATCAACCAATGAGAAGCTGTACAGGGAAGCCTTTTGAACTTTAATTATCAAGTTGCTCAACATCTTATGATAGTGTAAAAAAGTATTTCCACATCATATTATCTGAAATGTAGTCATTTATTTCATGCTAAAGATGAATCAATATAAATCCCCAGAAAATAGCAGAAATAAATCTGTAAATTGGTTGTTACAGAGAAATTAATTTGCACTTATTTGAAAAAACAAAAAAAACAAAAACAAGAACTCAAGTAATAAAAAAGATATGAAATTCAATTTCTCAAACTGTGGAGCGATTCAATACAGATGTTTATCTCAGCACTTGAGTACAAACCAGAGTACATCTGTCGAGATAGCAGTGAAATGTGAACAGTTTGTTCTCAAGTAGAGAAGTGATTAGAGAGATAAGGTGGATACATTCATTGGATTCACTTATTTATCTACAGCACTTCAATTAATCTTGCACAGAATCAGCAAAAGTTTCAACACAAAAAACAGTAATGAGTGTAAATAGAGAAGCAGAGTGAAGACTCATGTGTGAATGTCATCTGTTTTCATGCAATCCCTGGACAGCAGATAGTGACCCCCCACCCCCCC
>OMLM01005710.1:21755-43041 GCA_900302695.1 Helostoma temminkii | reverse complement strand
TAGTGACCCCCCACCCCCCCTCCTTCACAACTACAGTAATCTACACTGAAGTACAATTACAATTGTTGTTGTAAACAACAGGCCTTTCCTCAGAGGAATTGATTGCATATCTAGAAACTGACACATCATAAAATACAGGATTTGATATTCTCCACAAAGACTTCATGTGTACATTTCAGGAAAATCACTGATTGTTTCCAGTATCTAGTAACCTCTAACTAGGCCCATGGAAGTAAGACACGCCCAACACATTTTACACTCATGACATGAGAAAACATGAGAAAAGTACCTTTACATAAGCTACACTTTCTGATAAATAATAAATGCTGATATTTTCTTTTCGTAAAACAATTTGGGTGACAACAATCATGGCCCGATTTGGAAAAGTGCTGAAATGCCCGTTCCACTTGAATCCTGGCAGTTGAATACACATCCGGCTTAGACATCCAGTACTACCAGAGCAACACACTTTGGTTTAAACACACACACACACACACACACGCTATAAAAAGTTTCAGTAGCATTCAGTAGTAAGCACATGACATTTGTAGAGTTGGAAACCAGCAGCTTTAAAATAATCAAAAGAATTAATTAACCCCATCACCTCAACGTTTAAGAAAACTTAACTATGACCAGTCGTGCTTGTAGTGTTTTGCCTATACGCCATATGAAGCAGCAGTTCTGTGCTACTTAATCCAAGTTTACCAATGGATTACTTTGCAGATAGTGTTCAGATTATTAGATTAGCTCATAAAAGAGCTTGTAATCACATCAGCTGAAGGGTACTGCAGCAGTATGGCTGTAAATATTGGATTGGTACCAAGTTTTTGAAGCTTCCTGTGGTTCTGGAGGCCTGGTACTAAAAGACAAAGAGATGCCAACTCTCTGAGGAGACTCTGGGATGGGATGAGGGAGGAGAGGGAATAAGAGAGCAACGGGAGGAAGAGAAAATGAACAGAAACCAGCAGAGGAAAAGGAAAAAATAGGCAGAAAGACTGCAACAGTGTCAGAGACAGGGAGCTGTCCACTTTAAATCACTTCAAAGAACCAAAGAAAGGCCCGTCTCGCTCCCTCCATCCATCCTCTATCCCCCCGTGGACACCCTCCCGTCTGCTGTGAAACGATAGGGCCCAGTGACTAACTCACTGAGGGGATAATTCAGTTGGCAGCATCTGGGCGTCTGTCTGTGTCCTGCTGCGCGGTTCGTCTCTCGGTGAGCACACACACTAACACGGGCATATAAACACACAATGCTCATTAAAAAAGACCAACCAAGCAGAGGAGACAGGGGACAATTATCAGAATCAGTCAAGTCAGAACCAGTCTAAAGTAAATTGAACAACACACAGAACTGTATGGTTTTTTTCTCAGTAGAAAGTTAATGGACATGTTCGCACACTGCACAACAGCATGTTACTGGGCCTCTTGTGGTACATTCTGAAGGCAAAATACCTTGACTCAGTCGTGACTACGATGAATAAACAGCTCAACAGCTATTCCTATACATGTCTTTGTGCTCAGTCAAGACCTTTTTTACTTGGCAATACACTGCTGCTAATTTGATTCCTCATATTTCAATGCACAGCATTTGAAACTGCTCAGACCAGGTTTATAATAACACTGCGAACACGAAGGACCAAAGTCTCTGGTCAGGTAAGAAAACTAAATTCAACAAAAGAGTTTCAAGGATTTCTGACAGTGTTGTAATACCTCTTTGCACCATCTTATAATTAACCTAATGTCCTTTTTGGTCTTAACCTCATTTCAAGGCCCAGTCACAACTGAAAGTAGCATTATGAACTGTGTGAAATGTATTTCTAGAAGCCTGGGGACATAGAGGGTAGGGATACAGCGCATTTTTCATCATCGCTGGAATGTTCTGTCTGTAAAATGTTAGAAATCTTTAAAAAGTGCCTATTACAACATTACAAAGCACAGTCAGAAGTCTTCACATTGCTCGTTGTAGCCACCCAACAACCCCAAACCCAGACACAGCTTACTATATTACAGTATCCTTTTCCTCTTAAAAACTGTTCAAATATTTAACTGAATCAACCGAGTGAAACATGCGGTTCAATTAATTATCACAATGGTTGCAGCTACAGTTAGCTAATGAGCTAACTGCTAACAGGATATGCAAACACTAGTCACAGTTGCTCATCAAGCTTCCTGTTAATTTCTTTTTTTTTTAATACAATTTTTAAAACTGTATTTTTGTTAGCTTGATCGCTAACAGCGCAATAGGCTAACGTTTTCCACAGTAGTATCAGTACTTTTGTACTTGTGTAGCACTAGCAATATTTGAAGGAGTAGTTTTTACTTCAAGACAGGAGATTGCCTGTCCCAGTGTGCAGCAGGATTTTTAGCTAGGTTGTTGCTGTGGGATGGTGCTGTTCTAATTAGGCATGGTTTGGCCCACAAGAAGACTTCCTCAAGTTGGCCAGTCAGAAAAGTGTAGGATGAGAAGGGGACCCTTAAAGACAAAGGAGCTCATACATGCCTTTAGTCTCAAGGCCAGAAGAACTGTAGCATAAAGAGGCATTATAACACACACAGCATTTGCACTTTTCTTTTTAACTTGAAAATTATATAATCTTATATCAATGAATAAAATATAAACCCCAAATTAAGCATAATATGCTGAATTTAATAGCCTTTGCTATTGCTCAAAGCAATACAGATTCCTCTGAAATGAAGTGATTTTGGTGCTCAATTTTTACCGTTTGCACCTTCAAAAGGCCTGGTCACTCCAGAAATTCTCACTATGACTCAGTAAAGTCGTCATATCGGGCCATGAAATGAGATGCTTAGGGATATGCAAGACACGTTTCTCTTTGAATAACTGCTCGAATCCTGCTCTTTGGTACATTCCATTACCCAGTGAAATGTAAGAAATATCGTTAAAGACCTTAACAGGGAGTCGTGTACATTAAAATACCTGAGAAAGATTAAAAAATAAAGTGAAAAGATACCGTAAATTGAGGCCATGTGGGTAAAATAATACAAAAACAGGGCTTAACTGCAGTTAAAGGAGAAAAGAGACTCTTTGTTCAAAGGCTCAGCAGCTCCTCACAACATTACATTCAGTTACATCACCTACACCTTATTTTGCCTTCTAATTCAACCATCACCCACTCTCATCTAATATAAGAAGGGGAAGAATGCAGCAATCAAGGAGGCTTTCTCCCTCTGTCTTTAGAAGTTTAAGTAAAATGTGAAAACCCTTCGGCCCAGACGTGTGTACACACAAACACACACACACACAGTTTATGTCCACTCAAGTTATTTCACTTGAATAAAGATGGGCCTCATCTTTGTATCACCAGCTGATAAAACTCGTTAAGGCCTAGCTCGTTAGGAGAGGACCATCTCCGTGGCAACAGCTTGATGACATCATGCCTTTTGTACGAAGCCAGTTAAAGCGGGCGCCATTTGTCAGTAGTAGGACGTGTTTTTAAGTGAATCAAGCAGCAAGGCTTTGTTGCGTTGTTCAGCCTCAGGATGTTTAACAGGAGTTTGCTATAGTGTTGTTGTGCTGTAGTGTCTCAGGTCTGTACTGTTGTGAAAAACACCTGCCTGATTTTCAGTTTCCTCTGACGAAGCTAAACACACACATTTCCACGTGGCGTCATCAGTAGAACTTGTCATCGATGCGAAAGTGTGGCCTGGTGACATCATCGGGATTGAGAAAGACGGATATGGACTTCCCAGGGTTCTCTGTGACCAGCTGCTGCAGTCGTTGAGCCAGCTTGTCCTCTGAAGGCGAGATGATGCCATTGGCTGAATGGTGTCCAGGGGAGCCGTGGCCATTAGTGCTAGCTGTTAGTTCCTTCTTCAGCTGGCCTGCCTGCTGGGCTTGGTCCAAAGCGGCACGGAGGTGCTCGCTGGGATCTGAGCGCACGTGAGCCAGTTTCCTGGCAATAAGTAGTGCCTGGCCGTCTGTCAGGTGCTCCAACATGTTGCACTGAGGCAGGAAGTAATTTGGGCAGTTTTTACTCAGGATGCAGTGAGCCAGGTCATCTAGGAGACCCAGGAGGAGGCGACCAGGGGTGTCAGCATCAGGGCAGGACAGATAGGCAGCAGGAAGTCGATCACAGGCCCAGAAAAGCAGAGTGCGCAGGTGGTAGAGGCTGAGCCCCGTGCGTGGACGGGCCAGGATACGAGACAATACTGCTTTAGCTGCTTGAAAAGCCTGGGCCATAGGGAAGGGGATGCACTTCTTCAACTGAACCTGGCGATAACAGAAACAGAGGACCAGTGAGTTTAAACAGCAACACTATTAAAAACATATACTGGTAATGAAAAAAGGCAAAAAAACGTTAACATTATATCACCCTGCACCTCACTACGGGAGAAGGCCAGCCTCCACTCCCTGTCAGGCCGGCCACCCAGCGGAGAGCAGCAGGGCAGCAGATAGAAACCAGATATGGCCTCCTCCTCCGTTATTTTACCATCCCAGAAGTGGTTGGCAGTCAGCCAGCCTTGGGCCACAGCAGGCCAGCCTCGAAACGACACCACCGGCAGGAGGTCGTACAGCACCCGACTAGAGCCAGCCTGCAGGGAGGAGAGGGTGAAGGAATTTTAGAACAAGAAATTTCTACGTTACTAATATTTAAATATAATCAGCTCCAATGATGATTTCACTCCAAGAAAACGTTCTTTAAATGAGCTACACTATCTACACTCCAAACTGAAGCTGTTTGGCATTTTTATCAAATCAGAATTGTGAGTCCAGTCTTTTTTTTAATCATCATATCTTCATGGGAACCAAATCTGTACCTGGAGAATTATAGTAGTGAGGGGTCCATTCCTCTCCAGTCTGTCTGGGGTGGGGATGCCTCTTTGGGGGCTGCGCCTCAGCTCCTCAACAGCCTCACTCACCACGCCCCAGAACCAGTCTGTCACCAGGGTGGGAGAGAAATAGCATCCATCCAGAGACTGAGGGGAGCCCAGGGAAGGGATGGAGCCTTTATCTGAGCAGGACAGAGATGGAATGAAAGCTGGGACTCATGCATAAACATATTTTTATTGCACCAAAGATGTGTGATCGTGGTGAAAGCATTAATTAACTTTTAAATGTTTTTGCTTCGTCACTGTTTTCTGAACTACTGTTGTTTTAAATGGAATTATTCAGTATGAACTGTACTGAAAACTGTAGGTTAACGGAGGCTGAGAAGAAAATGATCAAGGATGAGCAGGACTAATAGTAGATAACAGTAGGATTTACTAATTTACTCATTGATTTGTGTGCAGAGTAGGTGTAACTCAAACTTGTATGAAACTTAGTTCTGTGTATCACGTATGATCTGCATTTGTCCCTAAATGTACAATACTTTTGTCATGTCATAGTTTCACTTTTTGTTCAGCTTCTTTATGAAATGTATGTTAATGATTTCTGTGATAATAACATCTCACGAGATACTGTAGCTTCTGTATCCACTCATGGCTTAGAAGCTGGAACTCATACAATAGTCCCTAATTAGCATACAAACTGACTTGTAGTTGAACCCCACTGCTGTTACTTTATAGGTGTATTGTCAACTCATATGCACTTTGTTCAACCCATAATTCTAAACACAACACCTCTCTTCAAGTGTATTTCTAATATAAAATATATAGTGGCAAAAATGAAATGCTGTATCTGTAAGCTCAGACTTGGATAAGTCCTGTACGTTGCAAACGTGGTTCCTGGTGTGACACAAGCTGAATGTGACTGCACAGTTTATCTTAAAGTAAAATTGGGTAAATTTTGGTTTTATGACTGAAGCAACACAAGTGAAGACTGAAAAGTCAGAAGTCAGTTTTAGCAGAATTTTGCTGTTTAGCTGAGAGCTAAATGAAAAACACATATAACTAATTAAAGCTGCTGTTTTGTTATACAGACATAGGTTTGGGATATCTGGACATTATGGATATGGATGGTCATAGTAAGTTAAAGACATATGCCCAATAATATCTTCATCTCATTTCAGTAGACTAGTGCTGACACAGTTAAGGCAGTTTTGGACTGTGGACGATGTCACATTGAGGAAAAGATTATCTGAGAATAAAAAACAGCGGTTACCTGAAGCCCTGAAGTAGATCGTTGAGTAAGTGGTATTTGTGGAGAAAGTTGAGGACAGATGCCAATACTGATTTAAATTCTTGACACTTCTACCCTCTTTTTAATCTCTGAGTAAGATTTTGGTGTGATGCGTGATCGTGCTGTCGACAAACCCACCACCACTAATACAGCAACACAACATCCTGTGGCAGAAAATGTGAGAAATGCATCTTCCCAATTGCTGAAAAGTAAAGAGATTGATATCAATAAATGTCACGCCTTTTTCTCATCTCGGAGGTTTCACCCTCTCAAGTGCGTCGCAGATGAATGCTGCGGTGTAAGCTGGAAGCCGCAGAGTAATCTTCAACTTTCGATTGTTAAGTTACACTCATAAATGTTTCAGCGGTTATTTCCTGGGGAGGGCTTTTCTCATTTCGAGGAATGGGCCTCGGCTGCAGCTCGCCAAGCACAATTGCATCACAACATCATGCATCAAATTATCTGAGTGAAACATGAACAAAATTCAATCAGCTCCCATTCCTTCCTCCCTGTGCTACTCCTGTACCTCCATCATTGTCTACTCCACTCTCTCCTCTCTCTTCACTTATCTCTTCATCTTTACATTCTTGCTTACTCATCCACCTTTCACTTTGTAACGTACTTTATTTTCTCTGCTGCTCATCTTTCTAATCTTACTTCATCTAAATTTAGTTGCCTATTTTCCTCCTAAAGTTTATTCCTCTCCTCTGAAGGAGGCAAATCTGAAACAGTTACACTGTGACCCCTGTGCATATACAGAATCAGAAAAGACCATGTGTACAAACGCTTATGTTTTCATTAATGCATTCACCTCAATGCACCATGGATCTCTTCTGTTTTTTCTCTAGTTAACTTTGTACCTTTCTATGGTTTCTACTTACCCATTTTCTCCTCTTCCTCCTCATCTTCTTCAATGGGACGTCCATTCTCCTCCTGGCAGCAGATGCACCAGCGAGACAGGATGTTGGAGTCACAGAGGCGGAGGCTGAGCCACGAGTGGCAGGGTGGGGAGTGTCTCATGTCTAAGGTAACCGGCTGGTTGCGATCATGGAGTTTCAGGGCGGGCACCAGCAGAGTGAAGTCCAGGTCAAAGTCGGCCCCTTTGGCGTAGTCCCCAAGATCTTCGGGGTTGAGGTCCAACACTCCCTCTCTGGCACCACCAGACAGAAGCAGGTACTCATTGGCCACTGGGAGGCGCTGGTCGACCTTCTGGACTAAGCCTGGAAGGGTGAGGGTTGAGGAGGAGAAATCAATCAATCACAATCAGCAAAATTCATATTCTGATCAGATCTGTGCTGACGTGTTTCATGTCATGGTTCTGAAGTCTGATTAGTTCATTGCTGAGTTTTGAGAACTCTGCAATTAACAAAAGGTCTGATGGGGTAAGAAACACATCCTACGCTCATCTTATTTTATTTAATGTCCAGCTGTGACTACTAAAAGCCTTCCTCACTCTCTTCTCTGAACTGTTTAGATGAGAGGAACTTCTTTCCAAATCCCGTCATGGCTACTTAGCTGTGTTGTAAACTTCCCAGGCTCCGGGCCCATGGGAACTGCAGTACTGAAATTGGGTAAATTATGTTTTGCCAACTTAAAAGAGCAACTAAGAAAGACTTGATCTTATGGCCAAATTTGTGCTGGTTCAGAGCTAACTGCTTGTACCCACAGGCCAAAGCTGGAGCATGGACACTTACAAAGTAGACATTTTCTGGCACAGCTTCACCTACTGCACCTACAAGGTGCATGGATGAGAAGAAACAGTCTGGAAATCTTCTAATGGCTTTTGGAGAGCTGTGTAGCTGGTGCTTTGCGTTGTTTTTGGAGTGCATCACATTCACTAGACGCCTACCAATGTTATCAAGACTCCACCCTATATTTGCATTGTGCTCATCTGTTGACTATACATTGTGTCAATCAGTAGAAGTCAAATGATGATATGAACATATAAATTCTTCCAAATGGGTCGCATGTGCATATCTATGAATGGTTGTATTATAATTTTGTTTACTTTCAACTGACCCTGATGAAAGCCACAAGCCCAAATGGTCTACTCATAACGTTGTTCAAGTATCTGTGTTCCTGAAGATTTCACAGGGAAGAAGATCTGAAAGTTTAAGCTGGACTGTTTATGGATCAATGGCAGTAAAGTGGCAGAACAACGCTGAAACGTGGGCATCAAACCAAGCCAGCAGGCCATGGCTGGGGGCACAAAGCTGTTAACATGATTTCTCTCATCCCATTACATGGACACACAACCATGATGGCAGGATGCCATCTGATGTTTTCATGCAGAGGTGTGTGTATGTGTGTGTGTGTGTGTGTGTGTGTGTGTACACCAAAGCCTGTGCCCAGATGTGGAAAGTTAGAGAATGAATCAAACAAATTGTAATCAGTATCTACTGGAGCAGCAAACAAATCCCACATCATAATTTGCTACTTTACATCAAAAAGTTTTGATAGGATTTTAAAAAGAAGGAAATAGGAAGGAAAACATCCCAGAAATAAAAGTCTAAAGTGGGAGTCAAAGTCAAAGATGTGCTGGCAAGAATCTCTCCGGTGCTCTGCTTTGAAGGCGAACAAAATGAAAGTGCCTCGATTGATGCCACCACTGGGGGAGCAGTCAAAGAGAAGAAGAAAAAATAATGGGTATGTGACAGCTCATCTTTGGATGTTTATATTTCTCTGCAGAATCAGCTCATCTCCCCATGGAAGCTCCATCAATCTCCTGACTAGACTAGCGAAGCTCAGTCTTAACCTAGCAGTTCCAATCGTACTTTATCTAGAGTGCTGCAGACGTCTGCAGGAGTTCCTCGAAGCGCTCAACATCAAGTATGCAATATCTGTCACACTTCATGAAACTGTTCCTTTTAAAAATATGAAAATATGATATATAGAAAAATTATTTTCTAGTGTGGTGTAGATCATAATAAACTTTCATATAGAGTGGAAAAAAAATGTTTTTGGCTGTGGATGAGCTTTCTGATCGTCAAAAGCAGAGGTTATAAGTTACTAAGTACATTTACTCAAGTACTGACTTGTACTGAAATATTTCCATTAAATGTTACTTTTATTTCCACTCCACTACACATTAAACCCTGTTACTACATAAGATGGTTAAAATCAAACACACCTTTACCCACAGTTGTTTTTGTTCCACAGACTAAAGGTAACAACATATTTTTACCATAATTTTTTACCTTCAAACTATTCTGCAGACTAAACTTCTACATTTGTGTTCAACAGCATCAAATTCTACATTGTTTAAAAAACTTTTTTCTTAGTTGCGTACTTTCACTTTTGTACTTTGAGTAAAATTTACATCCTGTACTTCAGTATTTTTCTAGGCAAATGCTTGCACTTATTGATTTGTGTACTATATCCACCTCCAAAGACTTGAACTTTGTAACTGTAAGCTGTATTATTGTATTGTATAAGATGAATTTTGCTGTGTTGTTCTGTGCGTTTCTAATATTTAACATACACAGTTTACTTGACTAAGACCTTCAAAACTTCAATCTTGAATGAACAAGTGATTCAAAAAATTAACTACTAAAAAGCAGTGGTTGCAAAGAGTGAGGTCAGTGTTTGTGCATGCATCTTGCGAAACATATTATGACCAATTGATTATCAGAACTTGAAATCTTTTATGCGGGAAAAAAGGGAAGAATTGCTGGATGGGCAGATCAAAGGAAGACAGAGAGGAAAAAGGCAATGTCATAAAGAGAAATGGATCAAACGTCAGCCAGAGGGCTAATTATTTTGGTTTTATCTGCCACTGATAAATTGGGTCAAATAGGCGAAGAGAAGGGAAAGAGTGATGAAAAAGGGAATAAAGAGCATCTTATCTCTCCGGCATGTTCTTCAGTGAGCGTGAGGCACGCAGAGGAAAAACTCCATCAATTAGGGAGGCTCCTCCAATCTCAACGCTGGCTGCAGGATGTTTGAGGTTGTTCCAAGGAACGCAATCTACTTTTTAATCCAAACTTTCCAATTGACAGTTGCTCACTGATTTACTGGGAACCTGCCAGCAAGCATGCACACAACTGGACGCGCACATGAACACACGTCAGCACATGTGCCTGACACACACAGTATGAGAAAAGGCTGAAGTGGAGACAGTTTTGGCTGGTTTCACAGCCACGGTTTAAACCTAATCCTTTAGAAGATCTCTTTAAATGTAGATTTCCATCAGAGGAAGGTTTTCTGTTATTTTCAGGCTATAAATGACTGTGTGAAGGCTACTGGTTACTACATCAGTGAAAACATACAGTGAGGCTACAGGTTTCTGAACAGGGTACAGTTTTCTTAACTTTGGCTCTGTATGCAACCAAGGTGTGCTTACGTGGAAACTGTAAGCTTTAGCATAAGGCCTTGTTATTATTATTGTCATTATTGAATATTTTGCTCCGCAGGCATGCTGGAGCCTATCCCAGCTGTCATATGGGCGAGAGGCAGGGTACACCCTGAACAGGTCACCAGTCAATCACAGGAGTCCCCAGTTAACCTGACTGCATGTCTTTAGACTGTGGGAGGAAGCCGGAGTGCCTGGAGAGAACCCACGCAAACACGAGGAGAACATGCAAACTGGCCGACCTGGGAATCGTGCCAACCACTGCACCACTGTGCCGCACTGAAAAAACAATGCAAATCAATTACAGAGACGGCAAAAACATTCGATGTGGTCAAATCAACTATTTTTAAAACTAGATCGTTAACTAGGTGAGGCCAGGAACACCACAACACCCAGACAACCACTGAAAACAACTTAGGTGGAAGACAAGAATTCTTTCCCTGGTAAAGAAAATAAATAATATCAGCAGGCGTTTACATGTATCTACAGTTTGATCACAACGGTGAAGGTCAAAAAAATATATCAATAAAACTCATCCGCAGTCTTTGAAATAACCTGCTCTAAGAGATGAGGCAGGGAAAAAATCTTTTTTTTAAATCATCAATAAATCATCACAACTTTAATGCAGAGAAATAACTGATTAGCATAAGCAGAGAAGATCTGCAGCTGCTGTCAACCTCACATACTCACTTCTGACAACGTTGCTACCAAATCTTACCAAATGGAAAAGCAAAAAGAGGATATTTTAGTCTTTTTGACCAAGATAAATGAGATTTATAGAAAATATGTTCCAACATTTGAGAAATAAATGTTTACTTAATGCCTTACACCCACACCTCCCTAACATTCTCTCTGCTACGTGAAAGTATAAACATTTATATTATGGAAATTTCTTTTTTCAATGATTGCAAAATCAATAGATAATTTATTTACACAAGAGCTCCATTTTGTCATCTGTCCTGGCAGTTTATTAACAATTCAATATCTCTCTGTGTAATATCATACAGAGGATTGCGTTAGTACAGCATGAGTTCACATATTAAACAGGCCATTTCGCTGTGAGGCTTCTGGAATTTCAAAGGAACTGGTGCCTCCACCATCACTTCATAGTGAAGCTGGTTTACAATGTCGTGCTACATACACTGTATGTAAAGTGCTTTGTTTTCCTGAAAATGATGCAACAACACAATATTCAAACACCTATACTAAATACACATATACTACACAGTACAGCATGGATCACTTCAGACATGCTTGCTTTCAAAATAAAGCTACAGATGAGAAATCCACAGGAAAGTAGTGGCATCATGGAAATGTTTTTTTTCCTCATAACAAGCACTGTAGAGTGAGAATCTTCTGCCACACACCTCTGGTTTGATAGACTCCAAATAGCTCTGCAAATCTCTCTGGAAAATGGGATTCCTCTAAATAAGCCGATGACTTCCATGCGTTGTTACTAAAAAGGACTGTAAGCGAGAGACTGTCTGAAACGGTGAATTAATTCTAAAAACAAAGCTGCAGAAATGATGTACGGAAAGCTGGTAATCACATTTAGTATTACTACCTGGTAATACATTTATTTTAAACTAATAAACACAAACAAACGAGCCTGTAACATGGTTGGAGATCCAATGTGTATTTATACATCTCTTTGTTTTATGTATGTTCATGGTCCTGCTGAATATCCATCCATCATCCAAAATCTAATCCATATCCAAAATCACAACATAAGACTGTGGAGGTTAGTGTTGAGAGTTTCAGTCTCAATTACTCAGTTACTCGTACTTCAATGTATTAAATAGGTTAACATAAAACATAATATTTGGAAGGGTTAAATAAAATATATATAAATAAATAAAATAATGTTACAAAATTAATTTAATTAATTACATTTAAAAAAAGCACAGAGGCTCTAGGCTAGCTATGTTCTCAGTATTCCAGCTATGTGGTCCGTTAAAGGTCTTAGTCACAGGTTAATAGGACTGAAAAACTAGACAGCAGGACTGAAACACTTTCATTGAATTGAGTGCAAGATTTTTCATTATGCTAAGCTAAATAGCTGCTTTCTATAGCTTCTTATTTAGGACAGGACAGGCAGTAAGTGGCGTCTGTCTTCTCATCTCAGTCCGTGTACATCCATGTGCAAGTAATACGTCTAGGTACCTTGTGCTGAGCACTTCTGCTACCCCCAGTGTGACCTTACTGTTATTCTAGACAATAAAAAATCAAATACAGCAGCAGACCATGCCATCACAATAATCTTTAAAGCAGCCTTATTCCAAAAGGAGCAAATACCGGCTGACTATGTAGTCTCAACCAGATGTTATCAGTGCTTTTCAACTGGCACTTCTCACAGCCTCGCTTCACTCGCTAATAGCAGGATTAATCCCAGACAACCGCTGAAAGGTGAGACATTCCACCTGCCTGCTGCTTATGAATTCATATGAAGGCAGGAGATTAGCACCAAAATAGGCCTTTCAGAAGACGACGGATGGAGAAGTTCCAATTTCATCTGACTGGTAAGGGGGAGGTGTCAGATCACTGAGTCAGGTGTTTGTGTGCTTTTGACACAGTGCGAATGTGTTTAACACAAGAAACCAGGCGGGTGATGACAGACATGGTGTGTCTGAACCACCTGCAGAGACAGAAGATGCAGGAAGCTGTCAGTGGCTTCCAGCTCCTCACGATGGCTTTGATGCCAGCTACACTGTGATACCATGTCCCGCTAAATGACAGCCAATTATCACTGAAAGACAACAAAAAAAGTATCACAGTCTGGCTTTTACAGATGACATTTTAGGGGAGCAGCGGGGCCAAGCATTTCAAGAAACCGTGCCCGACTGTTCCTGACCTTTGATATTCCTATTGAGGAAGGTCAAAAGAACTGCAAAACCCTTCTCAAGGATCAATTAAGTCTTACATTAGTTAATTATTAAGTAATTAACTCATAACCTTACATATCCCCAGGTCCTCCTCCTGCTTTATTATAAGCAATTAGGAAGCAGAGCAGCTTAGAAATCACAGGCTTCAGAAAGGATTCACACTTTCTTGTGATGTACTTTTAATTCTGAATAAAGTGCCACTATTCCTTTTTCTCATCCATCTAAACTCAATAATCTATAATGACAAAATGACAACAATTCTCTGATCATGCTTGAGTCATGTTTTTGGCACTGCACTGACTGATGTAGAAATTAAAGCTGTTTTTTTTTTTATATTTAGTTTCCAAACATTTCAATAAAGCTGTTTGAAATGAAGAGAAAAACATCTGCAAAACTGCTCCTTGCACTATGAAACCATTTTTAAAGGATTACTGAAAAGTGTCAGCCTGCACGTAAGATGCTGTTATCAGCTGACAGCTAGTACCCAAATGATTTTTCCCTCCTCGGCTCAGGAATTTATGAAAGAGCAGAAATTACAATGTCAGCCTTGCTTATTAAAATGAGCGGGATGGCAGATAACCTGTCAGGCAATGTGAAAACATTTCTTACTTAACATGCCAAATTCAGTCAAGTCAGATTTAATTAGATACAAAGGGAGACGCTTAATGAGTGATGTGATGTGATGTGTGTCTGTGGCCATGTTCAGTCATGGGACAGCTGCTGGTTGATTTGTTATAAAGCCTCCTCTGAACTCAGCTTAATTAACATCAACTAAACTGCGCTTTGCATTTATTGTCACCGACGTGTCAGCTTTCCAACAATTTACTCGTGCCAAAACAAAACAAAAAAAGGCGCCGCCAAACAACTAGGACCATCAGCGCAGCACCAGCGTGATGAAAACTGAACACAAACAAAGAACAAATATTTCACTCATCTACTGTTGCAGTGCCGTGAATCTGGCTTGGCTGCCGGATGAAGATGGGCTCTCGAATCCAAAAAAGTATTAACAGAAAATTAATCAGCAACTCGACTCTGAGCAGGAAGTCACAGCTGTGAATGTCCATCTGCAATCATCGACTGGAGTGAGAGACCAGCCAGACCCTGTGTCCATCCAACAGAGCTGGCTGAAAGAGCAGCAGTGATACAGTCACCACTCCAATGGTTCAAATTTAGAGGTTTAGAAGTTTTTTTTCCTCCAAAAATAAAATAAATAAAAATAAAATTAAATATGCATCACATGATATGAAAGTTTGTGCAGCCTCACAAAGGTTAGAAAGTTTGGCAGGAGAAATCTAATGTGAGATAAAATGCACCCAATATTCAAGTGTGCAGTGTGCAGAGAAAACTCTGACGCTCTGCTCTGACTGACTTGTGGATTTCTTTTCGTGCGGCTGCATGAATGTGAGAAGCAAAACAAATCCTGCAGGAAATAAACCAGTGTCTGGAGGATGTTTGTCAACCCTGAGATTTTCAAGGCACCTGAAACTTCACACTGCTACTATGACTGAATTATGACTAGTGCTTCATAGTTGTTTAAACTGTTATCATATTTTACAACTTGTAATTTGGCATGAAAATAACTTTTTGTGCTGGAACAACCAGATAATTCCTGGGATCTCTAGTGGGACTGGGAACGCTGTATCACAGGGATTCAGGCTCTCCTTTGTTTTTGTCTTCTGTTTTTCATTTTTCATCACAGATCAACATGAACTCTTGACTTCCCTGCCTCTCTACTGCTGATCACCTGTCTCTCTTGACACAGGCACAATGTGACTACAGTTACACTGTAGTGAAACAAAGAGACTGATTCATCATGGCCAGTAGGAAGGCAAGAAGTGCTGGTCCGTGTAGGGCAAAGTGAACATCTGGTCTACTGCATGAAGGAAATATGGAGAAGTGAAGGCATTACAATCAATTGTACCTTTTTTCCTGCAAATTAAAGAACTGTACTTTGCATTGCCTTGGGCTGTTTTGTGGTAAACAAACTAAACAACCCCGCAGCAAGCTTTCAAAAATGCCACGTGCATAAAAATATCTGACCAATTGGTGACACTGACTCACTGCAGGTCCCGCCCTAAAAGTTCTCAAGTCATTTCCCCCTCACCATCGACTTTGGCAAGTAGAAAATTTAGTTCCTGGAACTAAATTTAGACCCGGTTTCAAAATGTTCCCCTTTTTCTATTTTGAATAGTCTGCATCTGTTTCAGTAAATCAATATAATACTCAATTCTGAACACATATGCAACAGGTTGTGTTTCCATTCTAACAAATAAAAATGTCAAAATCAGGGCCAAGACAGAACATCGCTCATGACTTTTTAACGCTTGGATCAGAGGCATCTGGTTTTGCTAACATCAGGGAGAAGATGAACTCTGAACTGAACTCTCTCGAGCCGCCTAGCAAACTTTTAAGATCTGAAAAGTTTGGTTGAGGCAACGTCTGAGCCGACCACCAGATCTTGTGCTTGCCGGCAGTGTGAATCTATTTCTGCCTTCATCAGACTTTTGTTTTTCAAAAGATATATACAGTAGCCCCCACCACGCTTGCCTGAAGGCAAAGCACAGTGTTTACTCAGACGCGGAGCAAATAAGAGCCTCTTCTTGGATCTGACAGGCTGTGAAGAAATTCACTGTGTGCGTTTGTGTGCAAGTTTAATCTCTTTTCTCTTCCCCTTTTGCCTGACAGTGTGCAAAGCCCAACAGAGATCCCTCTGCAGCTCAAACTTTACAAAAGTCTGGCAAGAAAAGCCACTCGTGTGAGCATCCACGCACACATGCACACACCTGTGCAGCGGCGTCAAGGCCGACATGCTGTAACAAGGCTCCTGCACCAAAAGAATTGCTTTCAGTGTTCTCTTTCATCCTCTGCAGGGCCTTGAGAGGCACAGCGCCGCTAATGCAGCTAGCTCCGCGTACTTAACTTTATATTCCTAGAATCCAACACAAACAGCCTCCCACTGCTGGTGAAACTTTGCTGTTTTTTTTTCCTTTCTCCTTTTCACACAGTTGGAGCCGTCACAGCGGGCGCTGAGACACAGGGTATGAAAATACCAGCAAACCATTGGTGATTATGCCAGAAACAGCGGCAGCCGCCGCCTCGACGCTGACAGAAGTACAGGGAGATTCTACAGAGAGCAGGAGCAGACAAAGAGGAAGACAGAGGGCAATGCACAGAAAGCATGAGGGAAAAAAACTGTTTGCACAGAAAAAGGAATCTGTGTGTGGTGGTACAATGAAGCGAGAAAAACAGACCTGGATAACAATTTGATTTGAGCGAATTTCTCCCTGGGGAGTGAAGCATGTTTGACAAAGCTATTTCAGTTTGGTGAGAAGTCTGTCAAGCAGTGCAAGACTACTAATATGTCAGGAACAGTAAAACTGTGTGACAACAGGGGAAAGTGAAAACTAGGGGAAAAAACCCCACAAAGTACAAATGTGTCAGGACACAGGTCAAACGTGACTGGTTTCTAGTGCACAGGGACAGACTGACAGTGACTGAGCAGGGAGGGGGGAGAGTGCCACCTATTGGACAAACAAACAGACTTCACTTGTTCACTTCATGGCTGACAATTACAACATAACATTTGAGATAGAGCTTGTGTGTCACCCATTGTCAGTATTTCAGATTATTCATGTGAGTCTAGACAACAGAGAGTAGAGCCATGCACGGTGCAAACATGAATCACATAACCACTGGGTTTTAACTCCAACATGTTATTTAGAGTTAAACCTAAGTCTCAAAGACTTTAAGTGTGTAAGTTACCAACTGTTACATCCACACTGCCGCAAATTAGCAACCTCTAGTTTTATATTTAAGACTGTAATATTGTGTCTGAGTCAAAAAATGTGTCAGGAAAAGAAAACTGTCATGGTCCATCCCATATATAGAACATCCTGCAGCTCTAAATGAGAGCTACTTCTACATTTGGTGTCAGGAAGTACACTTTTCTGAAAATGGCTTCTCATGGTGCCACAGATTGATGATTTGAAAATGAACAGAAGATGTTTCCGGCTTAGATGACTTCTCCCCCCACGCTGCACTGAGGCTTAAAATGTTACCATTAAGGGTCAAAAATTGTTTTACATGTTACACACTTAGTATAGTGAAAAAGCCTCTAAATCTACTACCTCTAATCGCTGCACCAGTGAGGTAAGTATGTTGAGTACAAACAGCATGGAAATACAGATATACACTATGTGATGAATTTAGCTATATATTTGCTTACAGTATAAAACAGATTTTTACTCTCAGTACATGATAAGGTTGTGCACCAGTGTGAGAGGAGCAGGGCGTTCCTGATAAAGACTGCTCTCAGTGCCGCTACCCTGGGCAAATAAATACATGTGCATTTGCTTGCTAAGAGCAAAAGGCAGCAACAGAGTGCAAACTATGTAAACACAATGAGTCATCGTGAGTTATGGTTTTGTTTTTTAAGTGCCAGACGCTGTTTCACAAAAAACACATATTTGTAAAGTTATCCATCAGCTGTTGTAAGAAAAAAAGCAGCAAATGGCAAATACACAGATACACACACAGCATCAACAGTGCAGTGGCAGAGTCTTAATTCCTCCAATGCAACTCTTCACAGGAACTGTGAACTATATTAGCAGTGAAGTGATACTAACTGCTACTGGTTACAATAAATAATTACTAAACCAGAGGTTTGTACCGTACTAGAATCATTTACTATTACAATTATGATGGAAAATATTCCCATATAATGTCACAATCTGTTACCCTCGAGTACATAGTTGTCACATTTGTAACTAGACTGATTTTGATACTAGGACGTGCAGAGCATATGGTGAAACTTTGGAGCTGTGAGGACATTCAGATGGTCCTCGGCTAAATGAATCAAATATTTCATATTGTTACGTGTTGACATCAGCATTAGTCAAGAATTCTGATCGTAAGTTTCACAGCATTTACGTGTTAAACATCCCACCTTGGTCAGAACTATGATTCCATACTTCCACCAGTTTACAACAGCGGCCTTCACACCACTGCACAAAACTGGTGTCTGTTGTATTAATAATTGAAATATGTTTAGAATACCAGTGATACAGGATGTTGTAATTACCCAGTGTGCTTTGTTTGCAGACATACCAAGCATGTTGAAGATAAAGTCCTTGGCTGTGTGGACCTCTAAAGCCATCTGATCGCCGAACTCCCCCTGCTCCAGCAGCACCAGCTCAGACACCTGTGTCGACAGCTGTTCCAGGGTGGCCCCCGACCGGAAGTCCACCTCTGACATTTTCTTGGTGGGGGCTGGGGAACGCGGAGCCACCGCGTTCATCAGGGACTCCATCTCTACAACCCTGAAGGATGAAGCAGGGAAAGAGAAATAATTCAAATTTGATGTTTTCCATTTTAACATCCCAGTAGACTGAGTTTCATGGCAAACAGTCAAAATAAATTCTGCTGTCTCAGTGGCACAGTAACTACTGGTTTTGACACCCAAGAACAACAGCAGGGCTATATTTAAACCTGTGCTTAGACTGATTTAGTGTTGAGCCTTCATGTTTTCATCGCTGTATAATGCTTGCCTTGTTTTCAGCAGCCTCGTGTGAATCATGAAACTTTGGCCACATGTAGAGGAACATAAGACATCAGGGAACATTAATTATTGATAGCAGCAAATATAATGCAGACTAGTGTGTATGTAGTACAGGAAAGACTTCTGAAAGCCCACAAATGTGTTTATAATATGATTAATAAGAGAATATATTACAATGATATTATTTGTAAGACAAATGTTTATGTGCATAGTTAATATATTCATCAGAAATGGAGAAAGTCAGTCTCAGTTTTACACATATGATTTCTGCACTGATGGTGATATAGAAATCACAGCTGCATGACTGTTCCTTTAAAATATAAAAACTTAGGTTAGTGCTAGTTTGACATTAACAAAGTCCTGAAAGACTGGAAAAATACTGGAACTACAAAAGGTTACGCTATTTAAGTAATGCCTTTACAAATAGGTTAAAATGTGCTTTGCTTGCGCATTCTAGTACAAGAGTATTTAAGGATTTAGCGTTATGTAGCACGGTGTTACGTTACTGGCAGCTAATACTGGTAAACTATAAAGTACACTGGGTCGCTGTTTGTTTAACTGTTACACTATTTTTATATAAGTTAATAAAATATTACGTAACCACCCGTAGAGTTGTGATGTAAACAAAGGTCAGTCGAGTGGAATGACAACATGGCCTCTGCCCCCACTGAACTAAGCTAGGTCAATTAGTGAGCCAGCTTCTAGCTGCTAAGCTAATAGCCGAGCGAATTAGCCAGCTACTAACATTAAGTGATGAGATATTTGGCGATAGATAATACATGAGCCTGGGTCGCCTTATAAAGAACCACATGAAGGCTGTGCGACCGTATTAGCAGACCGTTTGCCTTGTAATGTTAGCTATGGTGGTGCCTCGCCCACACTCAGCTAATTCGTATTATTAGCCAAGTAGCTTTATTAAATTAGCATGCTAACTAGCTAAAATGACAGTGAAGACAAGTCCACGCATGCAAACTCGCGCACCCACATCCATAAACACACTCTCACTCACACACACACAAAACATGGCTATAGATATACACACATGCATTCACCCACATGCACCCAGCCCAGGTGTCGCTAGCTAGTCGCGGATCACAGTGAAATCACTAACTAGCTATCAGGCTAAAGCTGTCACATACCTCAAACAGACACACACCCTTTACTCGGCGATAGGAGAGGGCTTCTTCGCTATCTCGTTGTTTTGCTGTTATTGTGATCCCTGCACTTCAGTCCGCCTTCCTCAGCTGTCATTTCCAACAGGTTCCAGGCGCCACCGTCCCCCTGGCAACACCGTCCCAGGAATCATGGTCCTGCTCAGAGGATCCAGGGATTAGTCATGTGTGCGGCACGCAGCACATAATGAAGCTACGGACGGATTTGTGAGGGTGGGTTTACTATTAAAATGGTGCCCTTGTCCTCGCAGAGAAGATATGCTAGAGACGAGGCTTAGCGGCAGGACAGGGCGGTTTCACGACTGCACAGCTGTGTTTTGATGCATGACAGCAGCCCTTTAAGTCCAACAGCAGCGGTGTCCTTGTGCCACAGGAGCTGCTGAGTCTGTCCCCTGCTTTTCTGTTTTACTAATATATGTGGATACACATAGGTAAATATGAAGAGTGCACTCTCAATGTAGAGACACTCTTATAGGATAACATTTGATCTGAATGTTAGATGTTTAACAATGAGTAACTTTCAGAAAGCACACAGAAGCAGTGGCGGACTCAGGCTTTCTGACTCGGGGGCAAAACAACACCAAGGCTCCTCATAGCACCGTGCTCATTTAGTTCAACATCCCTAGTTCATATCAGTACTTCATTTGGTGAAGTTGTCACATCGTCTAAATAATGTTACCTTTTAAAAAAATAAAACATATGTGAGGGTTTGCAATTAAAGAAAAATGAATGAATTACTGTATTTGCTGTTTCATTCAGTTACAAAACAGTAAATTCCTTTTTTTCCAAATTAATTAAATGGTCAAAACCTGAAGAAGAGTCCAGTCCTGCCACCACTTGTTAAGTAACCAGTGACTGCGGTTACAATAAGCTGCAAGCAAAAGTCACTGCACTGCACCGTCATTGACTGGTGTATATATATATATATATATAGTTATGTATATATGTGTCCACATACCACAGCTCCTTGTGTTTTATGGTGAGAGAACAGTTACGTGATTGGTCAACCATCCCTCTGCTTAATATCTAAATCTCTAGTGAAAACTCCTTCATATAGTCATCTGGAGTCATTCATTTTCATCTGGTTGCTCCTGATGTGGAGGAGTTTGTCAGTTCAAGACTACAACATCCAAAATGGCTTAGACTGGATTGATTTTGAGCCTAATGCTAATGCTAGCTTGATTCCTCACTGTTGCATATTGCAACTAAAACACTTCAGTAGAAAAGGTTTTAAATCTATCT
>OMLM01005706.1:99133-129687 GCA_900302695.1 Helostoma temminkii | reverse complement strand
GAGGGGCCTTATACTTAACATATTTCCATGATAACCAGTTTGATTTGCCGACTGTATCATGTTGCTCAGGTAGAAGCAGGGAGATGGTGGAGGGGAAGAACTGGAGAGAGCGGTGGAGGAGTTAATTTTTTTTCTACAGGAGGAGAGAGTGAAGATGCAAAGAATAAAGAAATATCCAAACACAGATGCAGAAAGAGAGTCAAGTGGCAGAGATGCAAGCCTAAGATGTTCCAACACCCCCTTTTAGAGCAACAGGAAAATGCTTTGTAGCATTCATTCCTTACTCTTAGACATGTCAAATCATTCTCAGATCACTACAGAAGAACAGGAAGATCGACTCACAGACACCCATTAATGAAGCAGTCACATATCCTCACTTCAGCTTCATGTAACACTGGGAAGGCGCAAATATGAGTACACAGAAGTGAGAATACCCTCACACAGACATACACACACACACACAGTCGTACAGCAGAAGGTAAGCCATTACAACTCCCCCCTCATTACTGTGAAACTTCAATAGTCAGTCTCACCCTCCCACCCTCTTCCTCCCTCTGTCTCCCCTCCTGGTGCATTACTGACACTTCTCTGCTGTAGCGGCAAGCGGACAGAGAGGAAGGGCTTTAAATGATTTTTTTCTCGGTTCTCTGGAGATGTCAGTTCCTATTCTCTCTGCTTGGAAAAAGAAGAGGATGAGGAAGAGGGAAAGAGGTCTGAAGAAGATTTCAGAAACTGGAAGAGGAGCGGGAGAGAAGTCTGTGTGAGATCCACACAGTACTCTAGGCTACAAAGAAGACCTGTCTGCTGACTTTAATGCTGCATGCTGCCACCAGTAGAATTTTTAGAGACGCTGCAGAGAGATGAAAGGAAAGGAGGCACAAGGTAGAGGAGATGCAGAAGGATGTTGGGTAAAAGAACAAGATTCAAACAGACAAAGACGGACAGCAATGGTCGAGCAAAGTCAGTCTGATATGACATAAATATCTCAGACTGACTTTGCAAATAAATAACTGGGACACTTCCACGCCAAAGCTTGGTAAAATCTTATTCAATAATGTTCTCATTTATATGTCAAAAATTAGCATTCTGTCAGCTCTAGTGCTGATGTTCACACTACTCTTAGCAAAATTAGGACACGAGCGTCTCCTTCCCATCATTCATAATGCATGATACACAATGTGTGTGAGGCATATCACTTGAGAGGCAGGCCACACCAAACCCTGTTGAGGATTAGGTGAAGAAGATCTCCTAAAGAATAAGGGATTCCAAGATGGCTCTGAGTGGAAGCATCATTTATAATTGAATCTCCCCTAGAGGATAGTGCAGCCTGTCTGCCTTTGCCAAGGCTTCATGGAAAGCCCAGAATGCCTCTCTCCCTCCCTCTCTTCCAGTCTGTCTCTGACTTTCTCTCCACTTTCTCTCTACAATAACTGAAAAGCCCTCATACACAAATACAACACAACAACCTCAGCTACTGATCTTATCCCAAGGCCTTTATGAATCAAACCCCAGTTGGACACATTTACTCATTCTCAACTTTTTACAAACTTGCCAATTTTTCAGTCAAGGAGTGGCATAATTTTTTTCAAACACTGGAATCAGAAAACTGATGTCCTTCATGGCACATTTGTTAAATACTACCATAATTTCTGTCATTTAACATTTTGTACAATTTATGCACTTTTAGTCTGAAGTCAATTGTTATTGGACTTTTATTCTGAAAGGCATCCCAGTTTCCCAAAAATTTGTTTCCTATACAACTAAACTGCAACTGCGATTATGTTTATGTGAGGAATGTAATTGCAACCGGATCATGTTTTCTGTTACCATATTGACCAAATGTTCACAATTAATGTAAATGACACAAATGTTGATACTTTACATATCAATTAAATGTCCACTAAAATATCTGATCTGCAACATCCTTTTTTCTCTTCCATGAAAACATCAGATTGCAGTTTGCATACATGTTTTGTGGTTGCGTTCAGGTCCTCACAGCACTGGGTTAGGGTCAGGGAAAGTTAAGTTCTTGGAGACAGGGTTGTGAAAGGTGTGTTGTGCTTGACTGCCATTATGTACTGAACAGGTATATATGTTTTTTTTATCCAGTCTACAGAATAATGGCGGCCTGAGTCGAACACGTTGGCTTTATAAAAAGCAGACTCTTCCAGTGGGCAAGACGGTGTTGCAGTTATTTTTACACTGTCAACAAACCACAGTAGAAAATGGATTTTGCTAGTTCTGTTTGTTTACCTCAGACTAGTTGTGTACAGAATGTACTAAGTCAACATCGACTGACTGTCTGTCAGTTTGGCTGCCACCTTTGCTACACCGAGCAACTAGTTCTACTATTTGCTGCAGGTACTGTATATGTATATACTGTAGCAGCTGTGCATTTCAAGCTGAAATGATAACAGTTTCTACATAACCTCACCTTCACCTCTCTCCTCCGCAGGTGACTTGTGGAAAGTGATAATTAAGGTGGCACTTCTGCATACAGTCTATCCCAACATACAGTAAATCCTGCATGGGAGCTAAAAGCTACAAACAAAATGCAAATTGATAAAGAGTGTAAGCTTTCCTTTTCCAGCCCTGTGAAATCATTAATTCTTCTGATTTGCCGGCAGTGTATTTCAATTAAAGGTAGATTCTATTTATAAAACAACCTGAGAATCTCTGTTACAGATGCCTACCTGCCTTTGAAGAATATGGATTGGAGGGGTGGACGGATGGATGCTAAAAGGAATCAGTGTCTTGTATGAAGCAGTGCTAATCTTCGCTTTGATATCAACAACATCAAACAGAAAAGCACTTGAAGCTAAAATGCTATACATAGTGATGGCTCTTCCTCACAAGGGAAAACAAACAACACAATCAAGCTGACAATACAGATCTCTGTTTGTGAGATCAAAATCAAACTGTGAATAAACATGCCTGATGACCTTTTTTTGTTTGCTGTCTGCCTTCCTTTGTCTGAATTTACAGATTGCCCACTGAAACACGGCTTCATTGTCTTCTCTAAAGCTAGACCAGCTGTGCCTGCGGTTGGCATAGCAACCCCACTTCCTAGCCACCAATGTCTGCGACAAACCTCATATCATTTCCAAACTCTACATATCATATGTCAAACACCTTTACATCTCATTGATTTACTCACAAGGAGCTCTTCTCCGTGTCCGTTCATCCATGATGAACAGAAATACTTAATGTGCATTGCAATTCATCTGCCACATCTCTCTCACTCTCTCATCACGCACCAACAGAGGAAAATACACACAGACTGAGTGTACTGAATGTGAAATTGTAAAAAAAAAAATTCAATCAAGTTTGTACTTTTCAAGAAGTTTATCCAGCCGCCTCCCTCTGAGCCAAGGACTTCAATTTCTCAGTAACATTTAAGACATCGTTCACTGTGGCCCTCTTTTCTCTAAGGACTAAACAACTCTCCAATTTAAGCTGAGGCCTACCATCAGTGGCAACCTTGATGAAGTGATTGGTTTTGACAGGTAGCTTTTATTTCAGTGTGACATGCATTGAAACCTGTAAAGTACACAGGGTCCACATTTAAGTGCACCAGTCTGCCATTCTTTTATGGAAGCAATCAGTACATGGTAATGGTCATTCATCAACGTGAATCAGTATCCATCTCTCCGTGGGGCTTCACCTGTGTGCCTTGCTAACCTTCACAGTGCTTCTATGGTATTATTTCATGCAGTGGGAGGTTAAGACTTTCTATGTAATAGTCTTTGATAAGTTGACTTTGAGCGACACTTAGAGCCGAGGTTAGGTGTTGGTAACAATAGGTGAGACTTTAGGTGGCAATCATTGAGAACCCATAAAGGTTAATGTTTGTGCAAGTCTGATAAGTTCTGCAAAATGTTATATTGGGTATGACTGATTCACTGCTGACACACATTGGGGTAAAAAAGAGTGAGTAGAGAAACAAAAAAATACAGACACCACCACAAAAGGGAAGAAATGTCACTGAATGCCTTGAAAATGATATCAATCACAAATTTTGACTTATACAGTAACTAGATGTGAACACAGTTGAACATCTGGGATATGTTAAACAAAGATGTTTGACAGGGCTCTCCAGCACTGCCATCCAAATCAGGGGATATATTTTGGAAAAATTGAGTTATTAATGAAGTGTATATGTTGTAACATACTTTGTGTTGCTTGTTCCTTTAAATGTCAAACATCTGTACATACTTTAAAGATACAGTATGTAACTTGAAAAATATGTTTTCCTGGAAATATGGCCTACAATTTTTAATGTAGAGAGATTCTATCAAAAGTTTCTGTAAACACCCTGCAGAGATGTTTGCCTATAGACCCTATAGAAGTTCACACCTCCAACTTCTGCTTGATAAGGTAGTTTAAGAGAATTCTCATTTATTGTAATTTTAGAACAACTACTATGTGAAGCTCTGGGCAGAGCATGTTGGAGTGTAGCAGAGCAAAGCAGAGCATGGTAGAGGAGGGAGAAAGAGGGAATGGCAAAGCAGAATCAATTGATTTCCAGTTTCAAGCTAGTTTAAGATGTACATTGGAGCCTTAAGAACATACTGTATGTCTCTTTCTTTTAGTCCTTCTCATAGTCTCAAAACCACAGACTCACACACACACGCATAAAAACATACTACAATATAATACAGGTAGCACACCAAATTGAGAAAGTCTTTATCGCTGCAGTTGGGTACTGATATTGGAATAGTAAAGTTTTCCAATTCTAGTTCTCTCTGGCACATGGTTTAACTTCAGGCTTCTATTGAATGTGTCAGCCTTATAATTAATTCCCTGTCTCTCTTCAATTCACCTCCACTGTCTCCTCTCCATTCTTCTCTTCCTGTCTCCTCTTCCTCGAACCACTGAGCAGCTACCTATACTGAGTCTTGCTTGTAGTTCCTCCCTCTGCTCCAAGGACACTGAGCCCAATACAAAACACAGCAGTGATTCAAGCCATGGGAGGAAAATTTGGCAGCAGAGCCACAATTCATCTGCTTTTAGCGATTTAGCCACAAAGCCGCAGAGAGGTTGGTCCTGCACCACCTCCTCTGTTATCTGTTTCCAATTCTTTCTTAAAAAAGGGGCAAATGGGTTTAAGAGGAGGAGGGGAGGAAGCAATGGAGATATATGCTTAAAAGGGCATCGCCATGCATCTTCAAATAAACAATAAGAGTTACAATCGATGAATGGAGGGACAGATCTGAGGTAAATGTTTCCTCTTCAAAGCTGTAATTAATGGGATCCTTGAGCAGCAGTTATGGATTGAGGAAAGGCAGGAGGGCGTATTCCAGTTTTACTGAGGACAAGACAAAGATACTAAATGAGCACGTGTGTGAAGAGACTGTGTACATCTGCATGCACATGTGACCCTGGAAGTATGAAGTCAGCTTGTGTGGAAATGCGTGCAAATGTGTATGCTGATCAGCAGCCAAGGCTTAGCTGAATTTGCCTGGAGTGAGGTTGAGAGGGCCAGGGGGAGTTTGCAGGGCAGTGGGATGGAACATGCTGGCCTCTCAGTGTGTCTTAGTGTCGGCCTAATTAAAAGCTAAGCCAAAAAGCTCTCCATGTTGTTGTTGCTACTGTTCAGTGTGTGTGTGTGTGTGTGTGTGTGTGTGTGTGTGTTAGCATATGGATGCTTACATTTTCACATACTTGGGCCACATAAAGTACTTGTCTGGCCTGAGATCGTCATTTTATGCCTTATGATGGCAGATAAGAGTTGTGCCGCTTTCATATGATTTTGGATATAGCCCATGTATGTGTGTTGGAACAACAAAATCTACTGAGAAAATACATTTGTTCCCCCCTAAGTTTCTGTATTTTCAATGAATCGTCATATTTCCCAGGACTAAAGGCCAATTCATACTTGGCCTTTAGTACTGCACGTGTTTTTATTCATACTACAGTTAAAGTACACAGACACATTCCACACTACACACACTATAAAACATTACAGCAACCCTGGACAGTAGCAACAGCAAGAAAAAAAAAGCTAGATGCTAACCTAGTGTTTCTGTCCTCTCGTTTTCTCTCCTCATCTATACTCTCTCCTGCTTTTCTCAATCTTTCGTTCATATACCTCAATCCCACCTATACCAGTTGAGCCCAGTTGCTGCCTTTGAAGATGTACTTAGCTGAACTGATGAGAAATTTTAAGCGAGCAACGGTGGCTTTCAACAGCTCATGAAAGGCAGAAGACATATGCCTGTCTGTGTGAGTCAGTTGAATGGGGAAATTGTTGCGGTCGCACAGGTAGCAGGGACAGGGACTACAGGCAAAAATCATAAAAGACATATACACATTGTATGCTTATATGGCATGCATGAAAATAAGCAAATGCACAGGCAAGACAGAAACCCTCAGCCTGAAGAACCCCCGAGCTACCTTTGATAAAACAGGAACCAAAAATGCATTATTCAAATATATTTTGGCATGTCCTCATGCAACATTTTTTTTGTCTCTGTCCTGGAATAATATATTGACACAAAGCATGGGCTCTTTCTTTCGGCCTATCACCAAATTGAAATTTATTCCACTGCCCTGGGGAGTCAAGCTCATTAAAATATATTACTGCTCTTGTCATGTGGAGACCTACCAACAGGCACACAATCCGTTTATTTTAAAAGAGAGAAAAAAAAACTAGATGCTTGGTGACCTACACACTTTAAATATGTTGCAGTAGAAAGGCAAGGTGACAGGGCCCATTGCATAGTCTAGACATGAGCTGTTGTTTCATCAAAGGGAAGACATCAATCCATGGGCTGAGCCAATAGGGCAACAGGTGCCACAGTCACACAGAGCCTATCAGGATCTGACTTCATTTTACTGTGGAGTGGGATATGAATACTGATAAGTGTTTGACTGTGCCAATGGAGACATAAATAGCAGCACGGTCTATGTAAGAAGAGCAATAAATATCTTTGAACTTTTATGCTGTAGCTTTATGCATGTGCAGGCCTCTTAACACAAGGTTCAGTATTACAGTAATAGTCTCCTGTCTGGTGTTATGGACAAAAGGCATATGATCTGTATTATATGCAGTGGTAGGGCCGGTTACCTTGGGTTACACATTTGCCTATAGGGGAAGAATAATAATACCCACACTGTAATTTACCACCTAACCATTTACTTGAGGAAAATCCAGAAAGAAACATAAGAAAAATCACTGCAACAATTTCAAACCCATCATTTTCCCAAAGGAACCCAGAGCAATGTGTACCAAAACAGTGCACTATGAAAATGGGATCTATTCTATCTCCTCCCATCAAATCCTTTCTTATCTTGTGCACAACCTTGCTACCAACAATACCATCATTGTATTTTACCTTAAGTTTCATTGAGGAGGTTGTAGAGCGTCAATGAGAGGGCTGAAGCTAAAGTATGAGGAACTCAGTGATGGAGCAGTAATAGATGTGTTGGCAGTGTTGGGGGAAAAAATGGATGCAACTGTGACCACTGAATTATTATAGTGCATTATAATTATACTCATTATTTCGAAACACAGGATTAAATATTTTACTTAAAAAGCCTAGATATGACAGTAATGGAATTTAAAACTAAAGTGATGTCAAAAAAAGTGAGCTGGAATGAAAGACAACACTGGAAGACATCTTTCTGCTGTAACAGAACGTGTATACATCTACTCAACGTGCCATCGTGACATCAAACATGGAAACAAAGTGAAAACATCAAAGCTGTCTCAGGCAGACTGGTTTGTTCTGTCAAGTTTCACATTATCTTGAATGAATTTAAACTTTTATTTTGTTAGATCAAATGCACCGAAAGCGCCCTGCCAGCGAGTACAATAGAAGTTTTTCAGACCAATGGCATTTTTATCCAGGCAAAGAGGCATTAACTGTTGTGAAAAAGGTACTGTAACTGGTATCCAGATAGAGAACAGAAAAGCATGCATGGGTGAGTGCCAATGACATGTAGCAGCATTTGTGTGCACGTTTGCATATGTTGCCTGTAAGTGTTTATTTTATTCAGAGGCACTAACTTATACAATTGGCTGTAGGTCCTTAAAAATAGCCCTGGGAAAACATTTACATTGCAGTATGCTGATCGTTTCACTAATGGTTGGTATGGACGCTCTGTTGTGCAGAGATGAAGGGGCCACTGAGGCGAGATGCGTGGTCCCAGCATAGTAAATAAAGGTGGCAGGAGTGAGAGGGATAGTGTTGGGAAATAAACTGTTAATGTGTCTGGCAGAAAGGGAAAAAACACAAATGGGAATATATTAAGCTTCACATCCCATTATCCATCACAATATTCCACACAGTGTTTTCTACACTAGCCTCCCATGACTAACTGTCCTTTCCACTTCGGCCAACTGTGTTTGCATGTAAAAAGGTGTGAAAAAGAATAATTTCTCATAAGGAGTAATCTGTATTGATATTACTGATACAAAAGAGCATTAGTTAAATGCTAAATTCCCCAATTTTATCTCATCAAGATTGTGGTTGCTCAAGCCTCTTTGGAATCTAATAAAAGATTTAGACAGTTATCTGTGGCTGCAAAACCAAGCGGGAGAGATTAGACTAACAAACAAACTCCAAAGGAAACTCTCCTCTCCCTTTATCTCGGTTTGTTTGTCAGAATCTTTGCACAGAATGTGATGGTAATCAGGCTTCATAGAAAATGAGTGGCGCTACTAAATATTTCGCTTTCTCTCAGAGACGTGCTGAGTGTGCGATCTGATATCACAAGTGTCTGGCTTTTGAGGTTGGAAGAAAGCTGGGACAGTCAGGGAGCTTCAGCAGCAGGAGTCATATTTAGTGGCTGGCTGTAGCCCCGTGTAGCAATAAGGGGTCATTTCTCATTATATGCTATCAGCGTTATCAGGTTTGGCTGCAAGGTATTTCACTTATCAGAGAGGAAACCCAGCAGGCTCCAGAGCTCCTCTCTTACCAAACACTTTAATTGAATCTTTTAGCACTAATCTGTTGCCCCCAAAACATTGCCTGGTTTTTAATTAAACAAATGCCATATTAGATTTCACTTAGGGCTTCTCGAAATGCCACATTTAACTCATCCTGACGCAATCCACCAACTCCGTAGGCAGAGAACATTGTTTAGAAATGACATGATTTTTCATGTTTGAAACCAATGCTTTACTCTGTGGTGGGGCTGTCCCATGTGATGAATCATGGCTTTTGAGTTAAAGCCATGTCACCATCCCTACAGCCTCAAGGGGACACCATTTCTAGTACAGACCCCAAAAAGTCAGATGGCTTCATTTTGACACTCCTTGGCTTGGATTAATTCCAGGACTATTCAGCCAGAATGCGTCAACAACACTGATATTTCTCTCCAAGATGGGGATAAATGGATCATTCTCACCCTGCCGATAAATCAATAAAACATTAGGCTGATGCAAAAAGAGTTCCCACGAGAAGGTTGGCAGGTAGGGAGGGGCTAAGCATTTCTTCTGCTTTGCTTTACCTATTTGTCTTTTTCATCTTTCTCTCGCTCGAAGAAGCATCTGACATGGACAGAGGAGAATAAAGGCATCAAAGGAGAGGGGTTTTTAATTTCAGATTTTTGTTTGAACTTTATGATGGAGGATCTTATCTCAACTAAAATCCAAAATCATTTATTTCACCCATTACAGCAAATCATTCTAATTATCACTTAAGGCTTTCAGTGGTTGATTGAATGCTGCACGGTGACTGGAGACTGCCTCACATCCCAAGAAAAAAAGCCCACAACATGGCAATGCTGTCATTATCCAGACATACACCAAACTATGAAGGGGGAAGGACCAAATAATGCACCCTTGGGTACTACAAGCAACCTGAGCTAAGTCTTAATGCTGACAGTGTATCAACTTGTGTGAGCCTAATAGAGCTATCTCCCATTCCCAGCCAATGAGAGTTTGACTATTTCCTCCTTACAACCACTTACAGCAGTCACATCGAATCAATGCCCATGGATAGTTTGACTGGGCCGAGCTCCCCTCCCTAAAGCAGACCCTAAAGGCCTGTCTCCTAGTCTACACTCGATAGATAGATAGATAGATAGATAGATAGATAGATAGATAGATAGATAGATAGACAGAGAGAGAGAGAGAGAGAGAGAGTGCACACATTTTCCTTTGCGCTGACTTCCACCCAACCACTTTTACTCTGCCCAAGGGTGCTTTTTAACTCTATTACAAGATTTTAATTCTCTTTGATGATAGGCATCTTACACAGTGCCCTTAACCCTAATCTCTCTCTGCCTCCTCCTCTACTCTTTGCTGTGGCATTGAGGCGATCACTATGCATGACGTGATTGTGAAATTTAAGGCAGGATGGCTGTAGTCGAATATGTGTGTTCCTATGTGACCATTCCTATGCTTGTGCGCCTGCATGGAAAATGTATGGGAGAGATGTGAAGGTATGCAAATGTCCCAACAGCAAAGGAATGTGGTGACACAGACAGGAGTGTAGTTATGATGGTGGTGGTAGTTATGACTTTAGTCGCATAACTCTCCATACAGCTTTTATTATTGCTCATTGTCAATGCAAATGAGCACAGCTAAAGCTATCAATGCCCGAGCAGCACCAGAAGAGACAGCAGGCGCCAACACATTCCTGTAAGTCCTTGATAAAACAATTGCGTAATATTTGAAAAAAATAGCTCTATAAATGATGAATTACCCTGGGTTTTCGAGAATTTTTTGATTCTATCTAGAAGCTCACACATACTACTGATTAGGGTTTTTGCTGGATGGTTATTGCACCATTTGAGAGCATTGGTATTCTGTTGAAACTAGCTTCCTGGATGTCTGTGGCCACTCAAGGGAAGAGGAGGCATGAGAGAGAAAGTGAAGGGGAGAAGAGAGTAAACTACATTAAAGTTTCGATGACGACAGTGAAAAATTGCAGCAAGAGGAACCTCGAAAATTGATTTGGATATGAAAAGCAATGGAAAGTGGGGGAATGGGGGAGAGGGAGGAAATGTCACAGGAGAGACAAGAAAGGGACAAAGTGAGTAATACATAAAGACTTGCAGTATGGATCTCTAGGAGTTGCAGAGGAGAAAAAAACAAGGGTGACTGATAAAGAACCAAACAATCTTTGTCAAGATTTTTATACATTTCTCTCCAGTGGCTCTGATTCCCTCTGTAGGCTCCAATTCCCCCTCTGGCTACAAAAGGCCACTATCTCCTACCTTTGTGACAATGTGTGTGTGTGTTGAACTGGCTCTCTGCCTAGCCAATTATGTCCTTGTGCTAGAGCCATCTCCCTGTCCCTGACCTTTACCGCCCAGCTCCCAACAGACCGCCTTCCACTCCACCACTGAATGTCTGTCCCACTATCACTCTTTGCTGGCCCACTAAAAAAAGCATTTCATTTTTTATAGAAAAGTGTACAGTCCATGCTGCTAGAATTATATCTTTTTCACAGTCTTTGTGCACTTGCCATGGTTTAGAATGATTTTCTTGTTATCTAAACATACTTTAAACATGCTTTATCTCCACTATTTTGAACCATTTTGTCGCTGTGAAAACTATTATTAGCTGTTAATATATTCCAGTTTTGTAGGTGAATTTCTATCCAGGGTGAAAACCAAATGAAAATAAAACAATAATGCAACTAGATCTACCCATTACATCCCAATGGCATAACTCAGCAGGGCTCCACAATCCAATCAAACGGCAGATAATGAAAGCAAGGAAGCAATTTAAAACCTTGAGGGTCCTTCAAAAGCAAAAAGACAGCAAATCAGGCAGATCAGCTAATATTACAGCAGATAATCCATACACCTGACACTTCTTTTTTCCCCTCTTGTCTTTCTGTCTCCGTCTCTCTTGCTGTATTTCATCCTTTTTTCTGCTTCAGTGCTGTCACTTTGTCTGTTCCATTGCATTGATAATTAAAGTTCTTTGATGCTCTACCTCCCCAACTGCTTCACAGGGTTAGAGTTAATAGAAGTCACTGGCTTCTACTGGACCTTGGACTTTAAATTGAATGTCTCCACTCCATTTGACAGCTGCGGGAAAATAAAAGGGCAGAGTGATGAGGTCTCTGCTTCCTCTTCATGGATCTCTAACTAGACAACTGGAGACACTTTAATGGTCACTGCTCTGCATGATATTCATGACAAATGAATACCAGTTGAATGTTAGTGCCAATAAAATGGATGAATTTCTGGTGCATGGCTACACATATGTGCATTGATGTGTGGGTACTAGTACATGGAAGAACACTGAGGGTAGAAATGGCTCCTTTGAGATTTGAGTCTAATGGTTTTGGCTGTAAACCGTCTGTCCACTCTCCCTGCTTTTCACTTCTCTCGTTCATATCTAATCCAAACGTTTTGAAAATGCAACGCTGCCAAGAGAAAAAAATTAAAGCCAAGGCAATGGGGATGTCCTGTGGCTCAAAGACTTGTGTGTTTTGTGAATTCCTAACTGAGCCGTAAATGTTTTGGTGCTTTGCTTCTCTACGTGTTCTTATCAAAAAGTGTTAAAGCAACAAAATGCCAGAAATTATGTTACCGTCAACTACTGCATTTGCTCACTTTTAAGAAACGGGCATGAATGTTTGGCACAAATTATGTGGGAATATCGTTACTGTGAATACTGCACGTTGTTTGTGCAACAACTGGAAAACAAAGCAGCTTGGCTGTAGTAAAGTGTGTGATTTTGATGCATCCTTCAGCTTGAGGTGAAAACACAGGCACATACAGTACAGCACTTCTCCACACAAATAAACATACATATTCGTCAATTTATTCACCCACACACTTCAGTTATGTGTTGCATCAAAGTGCTGGGCTGTTTGGCACCAATGCCTCATAGCTGATTAACAAAGCCAGCTTCTATTAGTGTGGGAAGTGTCCAGTGCATGCACAAATGCACATATATATATTTGCACTTTACTTACGAGAATTGAATGCTAGTTTTAGTGGCTTCAATGGCTTCAACTATTTTTGTTTCTATTTTTGTTTGCCTGTGAAGTTATCCTCCACAGGATCAAAATAAATACGGAGGCTCATGCCCCAGCTGTCAGTGTATACAGGCTTGTTCTGCTGGAAACTACTCACTCCACAATAGAAATCATGACTTGCTTGCACTCATTTCCCAAATCAATGTCAATGCAGAGATGTGGGTTAAGACCTTTACTTTGACTTATTGCTGAGATTTATGGGAGTGTATGCATATCACTGAATGCATGAATGTTTCTCTAACCTTGATGGTTGTGGAAGTGTTGAGAATAATGTAATGTAATGTAGTGAACGGTGCATACTGGCTTGTCTGTATGTGTAAAAAGTTTCTTTTAATATGCACATCTATAGTGCCCAAGTTTGCATGTGTCTGAATGGATGTGTATGTGGAGAGACTTTGAAGTGGATCCATGCCGGGGTGCATTCTGCATGGGAGGAGAATTGCTCCTGGTGATACCATGGCTATGCAGCATACTGAAAACAAGAACAAGCAGGAAACTCAGATACAAACACATACAGTACACACGTGGACACATAGCTGAAGGCAGTGTGAGACAGAGTAGCGACAGTATTTCATGAGACAGGAGAGTGGGCTGCAAAGCACCATACCTGCCAGCTCCTATCTAGTCGGCAGCCTCCTGGAAACCAGACCTAACCAGAGTTGCCAAGTTTGGTCTGTCAAAAATCATAGGATTTTGAATTCGGCGCACACACTGTATGCTTATTTTTTTTGGGATTGCCTTCATTTTAAATGTTGAAATATTAGGACCATTGGTACTGACATTATTATAGGCTTGTTTCATCATCTGCAGCAAAAGTGTTTCAAGTTTTTTTGAAGCTTCTGCAACACATAGCGTCCATGCATGCATACACACACTTCAGATTGTGGTTGTGTCATAAGACGTAGACAAGTGTTAAAATAAAAGGGGTCATACTGCACATAGTACTTGATAATAAGGGTGAATACTGTCATACCATTCTGCACTCATTCCCATGTGGCACAGTGAACCTCTTCTCTTTATCAACAACCGCCAGGAGAATCAATACAATACTTCAGTATTGACTGAATTCTATGGTCAATGCCAACTCCAATAATCACCTCTTTTTGCTCATCAATCATGCCCGTTCCTCTGCAAAAGGTTAGATAAAATGTATTTCCAATAAGAAACACTTCTTAAAAATAGTAACAGTAACTACGTACATCCTAAGGATCCATTTATAAAGATCCAGTAAGATAATGTCTAATAAACTCTGCAACCTTTCAAACTAATCCTGATTGACAGTATGAATAGCTGTACATGTGAAAAAGGACGTATTATTTAAAAGAGAAGTTTGAAAGACTTTTTTTCTATAAGTTAGTAAAACAGACCAGTCTACCTCACTGAGAACATTCAAGTCAGTTAAAACATTAGTTATTTGAGAGTTAAACTCATACCCACACAACTGTACTCACACATACAGAAGCGTTTGACATTTGAAAACTGCAATGATGCCTGGACTGGCACTGATATGTACACTACGGCATTGCAATGGGGCAAATATCCGCTTCTGTTTCCTCATTTCTAGTAGAGCCTGATAAGCTCCGCTCTGGCTCGGCCAGATAGACAGAACGAGGACTAAGTATTTTTTTTCCTCTGCTGTGTGTCCTAGATGTCTGCACACAGTGGCTGCGCTGCGTTAATTCGCTCAGACGCTGTCACGAACGCAGCTCAACGTAGCCCAAGTCTGCTACTTGGCATGAGGGTAAAAAGAAGGGGGTGGGGTGGCTTGAACAGAGGGATGGATAGAGAGAAAAGCAAAGATAAAATGAGAGAATTACACAAGAGATAAAGAAGAAAAAAACACGTTGGATAGACAAGGGATAAAGATAAAAACACAACAGAGGATATTTATGAAAATGAATGGGTTGGGATGTTGGTTTGCGGAATTAACGTTGGTGACAAATCATGCGTGGGAATCAGTGTTAAATTCCATTCAGGAGACGCGTGGCCGAATCCTCATGCCCATGGATCTGTGAGAGTGATACTATATCAGGATAAGCCTGCCTATTGTAAGGCCAGGTCCTTTTCATGTAAGTAAATTCAATGGAGAAAATAAAATGCAATAAATAGTGCTTCCTCTCCTTGACATACAAAAACACAATTGTTGCACCTTGTATTATAGACAGGGCTATATTTTTAATTTGTAATAAGACCTATATTTTATCATGTAACAGTTGCTAACTCATGGGGCAACTCCTCAATATTTACATTCTGTCTCAAAAAAATATGGACTACATTTCCCCAGGTGTTGCATTATGTTCCTGTAACAAAAATATTATGTAATCGTAATACAGTAATATAACTTACTGTGTATTATTAAGTAGAGATATTGCACTATATTGTATTTCGCTTTGCTACCAACTATTATTAAGATACAATACAGCTTTTATTTGAGAATGTAATGCAACCAGATAAAAGAAAGACAAGAGTAGCTAAACTGAGGTAGATAAACTACAACTGAAATAATGGAAAAGCAGATCTTCTGTAAGAAAAACTTTAACTTGGACTCCGTGTTGATAAGGGTAAGCAGAAGGAGCAGTGGAATCAGGATCAAATGTGATGGCTGTAGGACAGCCCTAGAGAGGAGAAAATCAATTAGGCAGAGTGTGGAGAGAGAGGGGAGGGAGTTTTTGCATGCATGTGTGTGATAGTATCATCAGGTTCACAGCACCGAGTGCAGAGCTGAGTGATTTTATGTGAGTGACTGACAAGAAAGGGAGGAAGGTGGTAGAGGGGTAGACTCACCTGCTTGTGCAGAGTGTGTTTGTATCGAGTGTGTAGATCCACAAAAGATCCCATCACACACATGCATGCACTCCTCTTAAGAGGCACATATTACATACGCACATACAGCACAATGACATTCATACATACAGTATAAATTCAGCCTGCACGTCATAGGATAGGGATATACACTGCAGCATACATGGGCCACACTTATTTCTTTTCCATTCAACAGCTTTGACTGCAGAGGCACAGTCATGCTCATACATGCTTACAGAGTCGGTATCAAGCAGCAGTCAACAACTTCAGATAAAGCAGATAGTTTACATGTATCACTACTGTGATTAATTCGTGGGTCTGCTTTTGAGAACTTGATAAATCAAATCAACGAAACACCTACTTCCACTCACACACTGACAGAGGCATGCATGGAGTAATGAGCGTCTAATCAATCTTGCTCAGGCAGGGTAGTTGCAGCTTCATCCTGTTAGTGGGGCTGAATTGCACCTTGCACTCTTCATTTTGACAAACATGTGGCATATATTGTTTACAGTGCATCTGCAATGCCCTGAGGGGGCTTTTGCAATTCATATGAATTATCCATATCCACTAAATGCCCTGTAAAACAGAAAGAATCACCGGTTATCCTAAGCTTTAGGGTCAGCCTCTTATGTAAAACCTGTATAAAAGTGAGGCATCTCTTTCCTTTTCATATTTTTATGTTAATGTCATCACTTTATTGTACACTCTGGACTGCAGCAAAATAAAAAAACATGTATTGTTTACTGTGAATGTACTAAGTATTACTTACGATTCTAAGCTGTAAGTAGAAAGCAGCCTGAAGTCATTCCAAAGAGGCAGTTCTCTGTACCATAAACAAGAGGTCAAGGAGTGGAGAGAAAGACACTCATGCCATCTGACCTGCTCTTAAACATGTGACTGCTCATGGCACATTATTGCCCTTCACAGAGCGCTAACAATTCCCAAGGGAATACTGGCCTTGTGTATGTGGTGTGAGCAGTGTTTAGTGCTTTGTACTGGGAGGTGCAGTTGGTTGGAAAGGCTTTGTAGCACGTGTGTGAATTGTCACTTTTTACATTATTATTATTATTATTATTACATTTTTAATTTCTATGTGAAAAAAATAAACAGGATGTTACAAGATTGCAGAATTACCCACAACAGTGTTGTGTTTAAAGAGAAGTGCAACAGCAGTCTCCCCA
Organism: Helostoma temminkii; assembly: GCA_900302695.1. Lineage (NCBI taxonomy): Eukaryota > Metazoa > Chordata > Actinopteri > Anabantiformes > Helostomatidae > Helostoma > Helostoma temminkii. The sequence continues at coordinate 112,751 of OMLM01005706.1, read as the reverse complement.
TTAGGACTCAAAACAGCAATACTGTGGTAATTTACAGACTCAAAGACATCTTCCGTCTTATTCATCTTCAAATGTTATAGCTTTTCAGAGTCTTAGTTATGTCCATGACCATGAATTGCCCTCCACAGCAGCACAACCCGTTTAACACTCATTCTAAAACGGGGACAGAAGGATGCCAGAATTGGAAACTGCACGTCCCTCAGCTTTATATGTTCCCTGTGTGATATGTGAGCACGTAAGTGAGTGTTTCTTCCTTTGATGTCATTCATAATACATATGCTACAAGTAATGATAAAGGCCGGGCATGTCAGGACACAACACATCCATATCTGAATACCTTCATTGACCCGTCAGCGTGCTCAATCATTTCTCCCTGCAGGTGTTCCTTCACAGGATCTGTCAAAATTGGGCTCATGCTGGCTCGTCCTGCCTGCCTGTCTTTCTTTCTGGCTGACTGTGTGTCCATATTAGTAGTGCTAGCAAGATGATATCATGTTTCCGGCTGGCCAGCGAGCCTCTTAGCCAACCCTGGCTGTCTGTTTGCTAAGGGACTGCAGGAAGTCCCAACGCAATATCCACTCAGTGCGTCTGGGCAAGCCCATTAGCTACTTTACCCTGGACAAGAGTGGGTTTGAGAGGCTACCCCAATCTCTCTTTCTCTTTCTGCGTCTTTGCCTCACCTTTCTTTTTTCACATGTAGTCTTTCCATCGTCCACTCACTTATCAGCCACCTCTCTGGCTATCTCTGTTCCTTTCCAAATAGTCTGTTGCTTATTTACTTTTTACATCGCTATCCTTCGTACTCCCGGTGCAATTTCTTTCTCTCCATTCAGCCATGATAAACCACAATGAAAGGGAAATACTGCATCGTGAACCTGGCAGAGCAAGAGATATTTATCCAGTTCTTGCAGGGCAAGATGGAAAGGATTACAAATATTATATTTGCTTGGCTGTAAACATATTTATCAGGGGTTGAATTATCTGCTGGTTGTGAATATGTCTGCAAAAACACATTTGTCTAGATGCTCAAACCCAGCTCCGCAGTGATGAGTAATAACAAAAATCACCTTTTGACATGGTGTTACTGTGTAAGCATGCAGACACACAAAGTGCATTTACTTAGTCATCTAATGCAATGCCTTTACAAACCTGAGCAATGGGAGCAAATATAGGTTAATCATTCTTTACGTAAACTCATATTGAAAAGAATTCATTAATGTTTCTTTTAGAGTACTATGGCAGACTATACTATTACAACAGGCCATTAACCCCACAGAGAATATAAAAAGAAGTTGGCATTATGAATCATGAATCCATAAAAGTGCTCCATCTTACTGCCAGTAGCACTTCTCAGGGAATCAAAAATCAATCACTGAAGTGCTAATTACTGCCAGCATCCTAGATAGGTACAGTATGAGTGTGAGAGAAAGAGCGTCCTTCTATAATGTATATAAATCATCCACCTACTCATCACAAGGTCACAGTCTTTACTGCAGATATATCTGGATATTATTATGTAACAATGTCCAGGTGGCTTCAATGAAGTGAAGCAGCCCAGGTGATGTCAGGATTGTGATGTCAGGTGGTGAGCGGCAGATCTGAATGAGAAAATGGAGAGCTTGAAAGGTGTTCTCATGTCTCGCCACCTGATGGAGACGATAATGAGCTCAGAGTCAAGTCACCACAAGGTGGCAAGGGACAGCGAGCATCCCATTAGTTAACCTCGTGATGTCACACTAGGTTACAGTCAACACGATCCGCGACCTCCACAGGAAATCCCTGCTCTGTCTTTAAAGGTTCCATGATTGTCTCCATCAAGGCAAATGTAACATGAGAGACACGGCTGTTTACTGACAATGGGATCTACATATTAACTACATCTGAGGAGTAAGTAACAAAAGCAAAATCTCTTGGAAAAAAGACACAGGTGAAGTAAAAATGGCTGATCCTTAATATAAATGCAATATTAAATATCTATAGAGGTGGTTCAATTCCTGCTCATCCAGTTATTCATTTGCAAAAATGGCTTATTCAAATGAATAATCATTTGATGTATAATTATGAGATCTGTTCAGCTACTTCCGGTTGGAGGCATAGTCATAATTATGAAAGCTAGAGAGCATAAATCAATCAATGAGCCGAGGCTGGAATAACTGAGTAGATGGAAAAAGCAAGCATTGGATTTGTGGAGGATGAGCTTGTGAGGACAGATGCTTTCTGGTAAAAAGAGAAAGTTAGGCTGTGAGCTGAGCAGGCATAAAGGAGAGATAAAGGTCAGGATGAGGAGGCGTGATGTCACTGTCATCTCATTGACTTTGTTGTTTCATTTTTGTTTTACTCCATTTTCTCTTTTGCTCCCCCTTTCACTCCTTTCATGTCTTTCTCTTCTCCTCCTCCTCTCCCCCTCCCCCCCTCTCTCTGGCAGCCTGAAAAATGGCCGATGTTCTCCAAGATAAAATGCCTGAACTTGAGAGGGCAAAGAGGGGCAGAGAAGGCAAAAACCTATAATTAAGCCCACAAAATAGGTTCTACCTAGTGATTTTATCCAGAAAAGTCAAGCGAAAAAGAAGATAAAGCTGGAAGAAATCACTCAAGCAAATGTTTTCAAATCAGAATCTAGCTTGCTGTGTTTTCTCAAAGTTGTGGAGGAAAACACAAAGACCACAGGAGTCTCTCCTCCTCTATCCCTCAGCCAGCATATGCTCTCCCTCTTCACTCTGTTTTTGCCATTTAATTCTGCCCCCATCATGAATAGCTAGAGGGCAATATCATTTAAGTGTACCAGTGTGCTGTATAATGCAGACACACACGCAGAAACCATATCAAGGTAGACAGCAACACAATGCGTAAAATGCTCCTGGTTCATCGGAATAATTCATATACGTTCTACATGTGGGACACGTTATTATGCAGCCACTGCACCTGGACCAATACATTTTGCAAAAGACTGAGGGGTCAAATACATTTTTCATAGGTTCAGCTGTGACAACACAAACCAGTATGTTGCCATGGTATCTCCACAATCTCCACTACTGAACCCACTGAGAAGGAAAATGAATACCTTGCAGTTTGGAATTTGCAGTTGTTTCTTTGCCCTTGACACAATAATGAAAAATAAGTATTAGCCTTCCTATATTAGCATACAGTACTAGGTATAGTGACAATGTCACTGCAAGCATGTTGCATACACTGGTAAACAAAAAGGGTAAGTCACTAATGTTTTCTACACCTTCTGATTTTAATGGGAATACTTCCACACATGTAAATCAGTATAGATTAAAGAATTCAATTCATTTAGTTTTACATAAAAGTGATTCTACAGCCATGTTACCAACCATAAAGCTGTGATGTTAACTAAAATTTTTTCAGTAACCCATCACTGATGGAGCAGCAGTGCTTATATTCTACAACATGGCAGAAGAGGGCACATAATATACTTAAAATATTTATTTCACCATAGTCTTTGATATGCTTTGATGCAAGGCCGTCAGTAGATTCATCTTTTTTTTTCCATTAGAATTTGATCACCTTCTTTTCAATTATTCTTCCAACAGAATCAGAAGAAGTCATTCTTTAGTTAAACTAAGTGCCAATGGTGTCACTTTTCCCCCTCACTCTGTGCCAAGGGCCCGAAGAAGTAAAACAGCGCACTCAAAACCAAAATGTCAATGCTTTGATAATTTGTGAAAGAAAAGAAGGATTTGATGCAGCTTTTATTCAAATCACAGAGCTTGAGCTTACCTCAGAGAAAAATACAGCAGTAGCTCAGCCTCACTTCCTCCCTCCATTTTAACCTCCTCACTACTTACAGCACAGCACAGGCCCATTGTATGTGGAAGACAGTGTTTCCAAAACCACTCTCTTCAAGGTGATCCTGCATCAAACAAACTGCCACACACACAGAAAAACACACACAGGCAAACAACACGCATGCTCTCTCTCTTTTACTCTCCCTAAGTGCTAAGGACAAAGCTTCAAAGCAGGTCAAACCACTCTCATAGTTGTTATTCAGTAAGTTCATCCACTTTTAAACATGGCCTACTCAATATACAGCTAAGTGATGATGCCTTTACTAGCACTTGCAGTGCTCTGCGTCTATACATTCCCTGCGTGGTGGTACACAGACCTTTACAATTACTCACTTACATGTGTTTACTGCAACAGCAATATACGGTGCAGGTCTGTGGAATTTCTATGTGTGAGAGTGAAGGTTGTGCAGATGTTTTGTCTAAATATTAGACAAATTAATAATACTGAATAGATTATATAATAAACAAACACATTTGTCATCATGATGTTGATTAAGCTGCCACAGGGAACATTCACCTTAGTCATTGTTGTTCATGTCACTTCAGTTCATAAACACACTCTAAATTTACACATCCCTAAACATATGCACTGATATCAACACATCTTTCCAACATTTAATAAATTATGGAAATATTGACTAATGAAATAAAACATGCTTTCAGTACTGTACTGTTGCCACTGGCCTTTCACTGCTCCTGAACCTTTATCAGAACAACACATTAATACTGTGTGTTTTTTTTTGTTTGTTTTTTATGGTAAATAAATAAAAAACAACACCAAAAAAGTTATTGTTATTGGATATTCATGCCTACAGCAGTCTGAACACATTGCCTTATTTATGAATACCTCTACTCTGTTTTGCCCTAACAGAGAGGATCATTCCTAGTCACGGCCTCTAATTAAGAGTTTACATACACAGAGGGCACAGACATTGAGTATGTGGTTTGTTTATGTGTGTGCACTTGTGAATATATATACAGAAGGTATATATGTACACATCTATCATGCATCTATGTACTGAGGTGTATGCTGTATGTGAGTACCGACAAGAGAGCATTAGTGTGTGTATGTTTTGTTCCAAGGTCTCCTCTGCATCTGTAATTACACTTGTGCCAAAAGCAGGGTCACTCTGTTGTTGCTGAATTGTAAATAAGCAATATAAATTGAACACACACACACACACACACACACACACACACACACGGATACACGATAACAAACTTTCTAATCTCCCAATATCATCCTCTCCGTTATCTCCTCTGTACTGAGTCACAATATTCTGCATGCGAATTTACACAAACGTGAACCAGAAGCAATCTTAACCAGTTAATAGGGTGAAAAAACTCAGTCATGTAACTGATAACAGGAAGTTCTAGAGCTCATATTACATGGATACCATAACCTATAGTTTGGGATATAAATCATATTATGATCAAAGTTGGGTTCATGCATCGAAACACATATTGAGTTATTTGTATAACATGATGTGTAGTGGCTTCCTAGTTACCTCGACCATAATAACATTAGATAGGCAACAACAATCATTCTGGTAGCATTCCGTATGTGCGGCAGTAAAATACAGCTTAAAAGAAAGAAACTGAAAAGTATATGGCATAAATTAATAAATATGCTTCTGATGCATAGAAACATGCATCATAACTACGGTCTTTTAAATGGCTGCCACCCAGGCCCTGCCCAGACTCTCGCACTTTGTATGGTTTGCACATTCTACATTAGTAATGCAGATCCTTTCTCTCCCTCCTTCTCTGCCTGTCAGGCTCATCTGCTCCAATAGCCCTCAACGTGCTAAAAATGAGCCCTTGGATGTGTTAAAAGGAGTCAAGCACAGACCTGGCTCAAATTTATTTTTCAAATAGATTCGATCCCCCGATGGGATTGATTGATCTAGTGTGACACGAAGACACAGGATTTTCCCCAATACTGCAAATGCAGAAGGCCTTTTAAATTGTTCTTTTTCTGTCATATTTTGCATTATGCTAAAAAATTCTTCTGTGGTATTCCATTTTAACAATATAACCCAGCATTGCTGCAAAAGAATGATAAACTAGCTTCTTAAAGTGTAGCAACAGTTAACCTTGTTTGGTTTGTTTGGTGTTAAAAATTATTTGGATAAAGACAACTTAAAACAGTTAAAATGACAACTAAATACCATGGACACAGGGTCACTTGACTTTCAATATATCAGAAAATAAACATTAAAAGCTTCTACACATATAAAAGCTGCCTACTCATGACTTAAAGCACAAGCCGTTCACTGAATGACTGCTTATTACAGAACAACTGTAAAAGAAATTAATGCAACAAATCCCAAAACAACAACCACCTAATGAAGCCACGGTAATAGAGTAACACTGTGAAAAGCGTGTACTCTGTACTGTTAGAGGAACTAAATATCCTGTGTGATGTCTGAGCTAATGGTGCAAATAGATCACATTAAGTACCTATAAAGCAAAAGTCAATATTGAAAAGGCATTTGACCACCAGTGCTAATTCTCCCTCCTGGGTGTGTACATTCAGTCGCAGAGAAGAAAAGCTTTTGCTGCTGTTAGTAGAGATAACAGACGCGTGAAATCCTATATGGGCATTTTTAAACAATGTTGTTAAATTTTAAAATCAACTTCAAAAAGCCACACGTCGTGGTGCATTTTGTCTAACGGAGAACTGACATGTAAGAAGACAAACCCCTCGACAAAAGTTGAAAACAGTGACAGACATAGAAAAAATGAGGAGAAACCCTCGTCCATTCCTTTACTCGCTATCAATCATCAATTACAAGAGCATAAACCAGGTGGGATCAGGGTAATTCAGAGAGGCCACTTGTGCCTCAGTTGATGAAATTGCTGTGGGTGTTTTGCTTGTCAGTGCCTTTCACTGACAATTAAACCTATAATCTCATAAACGATATACAGCTCCATGTTGCAGAGCCGCTGTCAACTATCGTTAGCTCTTCGTGCTGTGGTGGAAGAGTGAAAGGGAGAGTGGGAAAGATAAGGACAGACAGATAGTGGGAGTGAGGCAGTGAGCGAGACACTTTTGGGGAGAAATAAAAATGATTAAGAGGTGGCTACATATGGCTCCTTTTGACACTGATCGTTTGTGACGATAAGTGGACAAAAACAGTAACAGCCATAGGGGAGCAGGACGAAGAAGCAAAAGGTGAAAGGTGGTGATGGGACTCACCGTGGCCGGCTCGTAGTGAGGCTGGGGAGCGGTATATAGACACAGGTGGCTGGTGGTGCCTGGGCCCCTGAGGTCCCTGTGGGTGATCGGGACGGGGTAGGGCAGGGGGCAAGTGGGCTCCGGGGGTCGGAGACAGTAGATGGAGGTCTGAAGATGAAGAGGAGGAGCCCGAGGCAGAGCCCAGCACCATCCATCCAACACCCAGAAGCAACATCCAGAACAGCTGGCCCTCCTCGGGCTTTCCTTTGGGGAGCATGGCTCACGCCCCACTCCCTTTCTGGATATTTTATAGAGAGTAAAGCAGATGTGCAAGGATCTCAGAAAAAGTGACCTTCCCGTAACCAGGAAACAGCAGCAAACTCCATAGCTGAGAGAAATCAACACAAGCTCCTTGTCAATGTAGGATCCAGCAGTTCAAACAAAATGCAGCTCAAGCTCATCTCTTGGATTCCACTCGTTGGCAGACAGAAGATTTCCCGCTGTTCTTCGCTTGCTTGCTGGTTCTTTGAACCAGAATCCAATATGTCTTTACTTTCTGTTCTCGGCAGGATCACCCTGTGGCTGCTCCTTTGATGACCATGTAAGGTGCTTGTGTGTATGTATGCAAGCAACTGTGCATGCACGCTTTCACAGGCAACACCTGGAATGTGTCCCTGTGCGCCCTCCTTCACTTGCAGGCGCAGAGTGAGTGACAAGAGGAGGACAAACCTGCGCTGCAGCGTTCTGCTCGCTCGCTATGCTTCGTCCTGCTCTGCACAGCTCCGCTCTGTCAAGCCACAGATAATACACAGCCTTGGCTGTGAGACCGGGGAGGAGGGAGAGATGGAGAAAGGGAATGCCAGAGAGACGAGGAGCTCCACACACTCCGGCACGCACAGACTGCCAGTTTTCTGTCTCTCTATCGTCTCAGAAGTAACACACTCGCTTCTCACTCACAGTACGACTACAAAATTTCACTGCAAGGTGAAGATCCCCACTCGTGCTTTATCTCCATCTTTAAGTTTTGATCCAGTATTTGTCTGACTTTTTCCCACCTCTTTCTTCTTTTCTTTTCTTTTTTTAATGTACAAGGACAGCAGAAGTGGTCTAGCTTGTTATCCCAAGGAGACCCAAACTGATAGCTCCTTGTATTACTCCACAAGAGAAAGAAATAGATTTGCAGACAGATAAAGAAGGAGAAAAGCCAGGGAGACAGAAGAGGATGTGAAAATGAGAAACTGCTGGGAGGGAGCAAAATGGAGGGGTGGAGGTGAGGAGGGAAAAGCGAGAGAAAGAGAGAATGGAGGAGAGAGAGCGAGAGAGAAAGAGAGGACGGGAGCGGGCTCAGGTGAAACTAAGCGAAGATGATGGGACGAAGAGAGGGAGGGAGAGGAGGGGAAGGGGAGGAGTGGCAAGTGGGCCAGCCTATGCAAATCCTCGCTGAGCAGCGAGCAAATCAGGGAGGCAGGCAGCCACTGCAGAGGAGTGGGCTGCCTTTAGTCACAGAGAGAAGAGATGTGAGGGAATGAACACAGGGAAGGGGAAGTATGGAAGAGAGAAATGACAGAGTGAGGAAATATTTGAAAGGGATGTATAATAGTGCTATCCCTATTCTTGGAATCACATTTTCAAACCAAGCTCATGGTAGCGTAGTGTCACTTTCCCCGCAACAGCATGTGACCTCCTCTTCCTCTATGTTTCAATGGTTTTGAAAGCTTACTGAAGCCAAACCGCTGAACTTAAAAAAACAGAAAAAGAAGATCCATGCATTATGCAAACGGAAAGAGATTTAGTGAATTTCAAAAGGGTGAAATCTCTCAACACTCAAATAGAAATGACAGAGAAGAAAGGCTTCCAGTCCCTGTGCTGTCAATCTCAAAGTTGAAGGGGATCTGTCTCCGGGCTTTGGGAGACACAAACACTTAAAGTCAAATTGCAGTTTAATCATGTTGCATCTTGATACATACTCTGATTTGACACAAGCGTTCAGTATTTTGCTGTTGACCTTCGGGATCAACACAGACATATTCCAAAAATGACAAGAGGAATCCACATAGACTGAATGGTAGTGATGCCACTGATGTGCTGTAACTGAAGCATAACTTTCCACATATATGACTCATTGTTAGCTTCGAGGAGGCATTGAGCAAAGCGTCTTCACAGTTCCAACTTAGCTCACTTTCTTTGCATTTTTCAAGATGTCCCTTAGTAGTTTTTTTTTCCATTTAGGAGGAATCCTTATCTGAGATACCCGGGGGCACAATTATTGCACTGCTTGTTGTGAGCACAGAACGCAGAGATAATGCTTCAATGAACGACAGAGCTGAGAGGACATTCTGACAATCGCTGATCCATGCAAAAGGGCCTCAGCAATTTATATTGCATCTTTGCAACTGTAAAGGGATGTGGTGCAAATTCATTCATGCATTGTTCAATGAAAGATCTAATTTATGTATTTGTTAAGAAGTGGTACAAATACTGTTTAAAACTCTTTCCAGCATTTGAGTGCCCTTTTTGTCCACAGATCCTATTATCAACAGTTTTGACAGGTACTATTTCTTTGACAGAAAGCGTTTCTGCAAAGTACAAGCTTAAGAAAATATGATTTCAATGTGGGCTTAGCAGCTCTTATATTTTCTTTTCTAAATCATTTTGATTATCTATTATATATTTATTTTGCAATGATGGTAGCATATTTTACTTGACATACTGCACTGTATGTGTATTCTTGCTGCTTCACATTTAAAAGATTTCTTTAAAAAATAATGTTGTGCCCTGCAACATTATCCATAGCTAAACACTAAAGTTAAACTTTAGGAGGAAACATTCCCTTTATATTAAGTTTGACACTCAAAAACTCTACTACTGCTTTATCAGGAGGATTAGATTGGCTTGTTTGAGTGTTTTTGACAAGGGCATGGATTAGCGATGAACGATAGATACATGCCCCTCCCAATATTTTAGCAAACCCGCTCACATTCTCTTTGAAGTGAAGTCTTATGAGATCATTTCGGTGTGCTCTCCCTGAGGCTACGTCTACAAGACCACAGCAACTTCCCGGGAGTTCCCCACAAAATAACAGCAGTGTACCTATCGTTTGCCTTAGTGTGCAGAGTTTACATTCAGAAAGCAACAAAAGACGCAGCATGAGTAGCCTGTCGTTAGCAGCTTTTGTACTATTTCATGTGAAATAATTGGTGGTTATGTAGAACAGTCTCCAAATAAATGCGAACTAGCCGTGCAGAGCAGATTGAAATTCAACAAGACCACAGTCTTTGTTAAAAAACAGTACTGTATCTCAGCATGAAAGCACTGCCTGCACTAAATATATCACAATTAAAATTAAGTTTGCATGCGGTTTTACTAAGGTTCATCAACTTCTGGCTACTTTTTGGTGAGCAGATCGATTTATTTTTACACAGCATGAGTTAACACTCTGCTGTAGCTGTGTTTGCCTGTCTGCTCTCAGGGTAGGCTGACCGTCATTCTCATGCTGAGAGTCTGATCTTTCATGAAGAGAACATAACAGAAGTTGACAAGCCAGCAAAGAGATATGTCATATCTGACATTTGATCAAAATTAGCTTTCCATGCCAATCTTTTTTTGGAGGTGTGATTATAGATGGCAACAAATATTTTTCATCATTTATTCATTTTAAAAATTTCTTTTTTTTTATATCTGGCACCCCACCGTAAGTGTTTTCTCACTTGTCCTTACACATTGATAAAAAACTGCTAATAGGAGAAAATATACAAATAATACTCTAATACAATTAATACTCTCGCAGTTTTTCTCTTTATAGCAGAGTACAAAAGAGTGAGCAGTCTTGTTCAAATGACCCATCAGCATGTGTGACCTTTCAACAGAGAATTCATGGGCATTTGTGCTGCAAATGGAGTCTCTGTTTTTTCTGCATGCCAGCCACAACAGCCACTCTGCAACTGGGACTGTTGTTCTTTTTCATTTGCATATATACACTCATGAATAAGCAAACAAGCCACCTGTACAGGGCACACACATGTAATACAGTAGCTGCAACACAAAGTGATCATCAAGCACAGAGCCACACCCGATACCAGTGTGTATTTTTGCTCCAAATTAGTCAACCAATAAGAATCTTGGGAGCATGGAGTCTCACGCTGACTTGGTAATGAACCCTCGTCACGATCAGAGCTAATTAGTGTTTTACATTCTGATTTCTCTGCGGTGTTTCTCTGTGACAGATTAAGTCTGTTCTGCCTGTTCTGCACACAGGCAAATGGAGCGCAAAACATCTTAATGTCACAGAAGAGTAGGGACACAGAGGAGAGGAGGATACAATCTCTTAACTCTATTAACCTCAACTCCTGATTCATAACTAACAAGCGTCAGTCCAAAACAGGACATTTGCACTTGTATGTAACTACCGGCAACCTAATCCAATGATCTTTCTATTGAATATGAAAGAGTTACTAGAGCTATAACTAACAATTAGTCTCATTTTTAATCTGCTGATTTTAAATAAAACATTGTTTGTAATCAATATGGCAAAAATTGCACCTGATCTTATGATGACATGTTCAAATATGGGCTGTGTGATAGATTGTGATATGTGATATAATTGTGATTTTCTTTTATCAAAATGTAGAAAACCTGTCGTATTGTAAAGAAGTTGAAAATATGTTGACTTTTTTATGCCATCGCATTTATTTTAGTTCTTCAACCACTGTCTGCAACAAAGCTTTGCAAATAAACTGTTCAATAAAATGAATGCACCATCTCTGAGAACAGATGCACCATCACAAAACATAATATTGTGATTCTCAAGTGTAGCAATATTTTACTGTACCCCTATTCAAACAGATTGTTGTGTCTGTCCAATAGGCAACTCAACAATATTAAATTGACAATGATGGAAGGCTGAAAAAAGAAGTAAATTATTATATTCTAGAAACTGCAACCAACAAATATCTGTCCACATTTTGGTCAACCAGCTGCACGTAATTAAATATTTTCATTTTCATAGAGGACACATCATTTTAGAAAGGGAGGACAGTGCATATTGTATGCTTACAGAATACTCTGAATGATGATGGCTACATTTACATATTTCTACTAGTTTCCTCAGTCTAATATAATTGCTAGAGTGTGGGGTTTCAGCATTCACAGCGCCAACATGCAAACAGCTCCAAAATGTTTGAAGCAACCATCTTGTAAGGAGGATTGGCAGAGGACAAAAAGGGATGCTAGGTATTTGGAGCATCACAGCCTGGCACAAAAGACACATAACACACTCCCAAGTGAAAAAATGGCCTCCACGGCAATGTTGACAGTTTTATAGTAAACAGTATTTGAAGCTTTTTTCCCCCCAAAACCGTGTACACATGTGTTCATCTGCATATCTGGAGAGCTGTCTTTTTATCCCCCACTCTGAAGTTCACATGGTAATCCTATGTACTTCCAGGACAGAGGCACTGAGCTGCTTCGCGTTTTAAAATGTGACAAACACAGGATATTTGTGAACACACTATGAGATAAAGAATAACATTAAAAATCCCAGCACAACTAGCAGGACTGAAAGGCTAAAATTTGTTACAACCAGTAACAACATTTATCTTGTGGAGAAAAATGATCTTCATTTATATAACAGCAATGTATCACTTGATGGGAAACCAGTGTAAAAGTGCTTGGGATCACCATAACAATGGAGACTAATTGATAACAGCCCACTACTGAACACAAACTAACTCATGGTAATTTAACTAGCTAGCTAGCAAGAGATTGTCAAAAATCAAATCAAAAACAATCTGGCCAGTTGTGGATGAGATAGTTGTTTAGGTGGAAGAATTAATCAACAAGCATCACCAACTCACTGCAGCAGAAAACAACCTTGCTTTAAATAAGCCTGTCAGTAAAGTATTCCATACAACATTAATAGCAGTGATATGTTGTGCTTTAAGCTTCACTGTTGAACCTGCAAGGTCTAATTTCGTAACTAAGCATTTAGAAGAACTCTAGTGGTGGATCTTAAGTTAAGAAATGTTTTGGCATTATGTGATGCACTTCTCTTGCCCCCCACACACATCCAGTAGACTCAAACCCTGCATGGTCAAAGTGGAGTAATCCATCCATAGCACTGCAGCCTAGCACACTTAATAATAAATGAGTCACAAAATCAAAACTGACAGGCAGCAATTGAAACATGGCTGTTTGTTTGAAAGATTAAAAATGCAGTAATACCCATATAAGTTATGAATGAAGCCTGAAACCACTATTGGAGGACAGCATCTCAGGGCAAGCTAAGGCGAGTTGAAGGGAGTCAAATAAAGCCAAAAAATACTTATGCCTACAAAAGGATTTACAAAACAATACACACCAGGAGACACAGAATTGACAGGAACATTTCTACTAGAAATTAGCATTTAAAATTGTAGTACTTGACCACTGTGAAGTAGTGGAAGATATTTTTATAAACACTGGCTCAAGGTATAAACGCAAATTACTTAAATGCACAAAGTCATTTTTATTTTCATACCACATGTCTACAAAGCAGACAATTATTTTGCACATACAGATTCTTTGTCACAAGTAAAGACATTTGAAAAGGATTAGGAATGTATTGCAAAATACATCTATGTTGAAACATTTA